>QNGE01001057.1:66915-92829 GCA_008508345.1 Paragonimus westermani
AGGCCATGACAATGGTTCTCGGCTATCGGCACAAACAACTGTATCAATTTCTCTAACCACTTTGATCTAAGTATATCGAGTTCAGTTTGTTACCTCATGACAATTTACATGTATCCAACAACAACATCAGATGAAACAGTGTAGTACGCGAGACTAAAACTCAGGGGTTTGCCCATTTATTGATGTTAGTGGTACTTTTCAAGGTTCAGTTATTGCAATCGGTTCAACAACACCGTCGGACCTCTAACTGGTTGAGTTAATTCTCAGCTTTCTGCTGCCTGTTAAGAAATACATGCATAATGGAGAAGATTGGCAATCGTTCTTTTTCATTTTCACCTGGTGAGTAAAATGGAGCATATCGTACCTGGGCAGTTCACCGGTTTCTGCCTTCTTCTTCCTCCCCAGTCACTAAAGTGTCTCTCTTGAGCCGAAGGCAACCAGTAAACATTGAAGCTTTTAACCCAGACAATCTTCGATAAACAAGTCGGTAAGTCGCTCCGGCACACGTAATTCCGAGTGGGGAATTGGAGAAGTAACGAGTTTTTGGAACGCCGCTTTTAGGCCCAAACGTTGTTGGTCTTTTGAATTCGTTCCTGGATAATGTTGTAGATAAGCAGTTCTTTTTTAGGATCTCAGGCTACTACAAAGCTAAATCGTATGGTCAGGTATTGATGCTTAAGGCACAACAAATTTTGTTCAAATGAATTTCAATGACTGATCGCCTGTGTGCCGCCAGGTTTGGTATTTAGGTCAAAATTTGCCAACAAAGACTTGAAAGGCCTTGGTTAGTTTTCATTTTTGCATGTGCCTGTACAGAAAATAATGGAGACGCTGCTATATTCACCTTCTACGATGTTCCCGTTGATCTTCTGAAGCAAATAAAACACTAGAATTTTGCTGTGCTTGTGGATATTATGAACACATCAGTTGTTCGTCCTATTCAAGAGGAGATGCGGCTAGAGGTACTTTTGGTGTCCTCGCACGATACAATGTCAATGACAAGTGACTACCTCCAATTCATGCGCAGATCAATTACCCCATATATCGAGCTGTGCAACACAGCCCTGAATACTAACTGGCCATATCGCCGTCACCTATCGGTGGCGCCGGCCCACTGAAGTTGGTAGTTCATTTCGGAGTAACCACACACACCACGTCGTTGTTCGTGTCAGCATTGTTTTATCTTTCGTTCTGGAACCATCTGCCCAATGGCATAATTCACTCGGTTGATAAGTGAGCTGCGACGGTAAACGAAACGCCGATCAAACATCACTGACATTTAAACTCCTTCGGTCACAACAACGAGGGTACCAAACGGGTGCTGAACAGAAATCTCAGGTTAGGTGAACATTCCGCGAAGAGATATATCCAGAAGGAATATTGTAGATAAGGTCGAAACAGATTTCTGTTGATTCCGCAGGGCTTACGAACGAACTTCGACTGATCCCTCTGATTCCGAACTCAACAAAGACCGCCACGATCTGAAAAGCAAAACCTACGAAAAGTCTGTGTAAGAAATTCATGGCTAACTTTTCCGAGCAAGCCAAAGAGATGGAGAAAACATTTTTACCGGAGACTAACAGAGTGCTGTATTGCCTGGTTCGTAGTTGCACTGAATGCCGATAAGGTGTTAGTGAGACTGTGCGTAAAATTATGGCCAGCATACTTACAGATAGTCGTGGAAACTTACAGGATGGATTAAACAACTTGAGGTACGGTTTAAGTGGTCCAAAATAACTCATTCAATAATGGACAGTTAAGGTCATGTGCTTACTCGTGACATTCCGGACGATCGTCCGTCGGAAACTAACGTGGATTCGGAGTTTAAGGTATTGAAACATAATAAGGTTCCAAGTCTAGATTTTCTTTTCCAGATCATATCAAAGTTTGTGGTGAAAGATTGTTGTTTGGATTGGCCACACCTCCCCATTCCATATGGGTAGCTAAAGAAGTGTTTCATGACCGGTGTCTATCAGCAATCATTCCTATCCCCGAAAAGCGTGCCAAGACATCAGGTGGCAACTATAAATGTATTAGGGTTGTCTGCATCGGGTCCAAGGTGCTTATGGACCTCAGTGAAACACAAAGAACCATATAAGCGAAGAACGGGTAGGTTACCGACGTGTTTGCATGGTGAATCGATTGTACCCTAACCCCGGGATAGATACTAGAACATGGGCTTTCTTTCTCAGCCGGTCTTTATGGTACTTTTCAACCTAACTTCGGCTTCCGCCTCGGTTGTCGGACGTGCTCACTGGGACTTTTTTTATCAAAAGAGAACCCTAGTGAGTTATATCAGTTTGCTGATGTCATCGGATGCAAATTTATGGGTAGCTCTCTCGAGCTCTTTTCTACTGTACATCTTCATCTGTATAATGAACATATACTTCAGGGAGCACTCAGAGGTTCGGAGGATTTCGAAATGGACCTTCTACCAGACAGTAAGCTACCTGATATCTAGTATCCGAAAAATGTGAAGACGGTGCTAAGGTGATTAAATTTTATAGCTGATCTGTATGGAATACACTTTGCG
This sequence comes from Paragonimus westermani, assembly GCA_008508345.1. Lineage (NCBI taxonomy): Eukaryota > Metazoa > Platyhelminthes > Trematoda > Plagiorchiida > Troglotrematidae > Paragonimus > Paragonimus westermani. The sequence continues at coordinate 69,449 of QNGE01001057.1, forward strand.
TCTTCAAAGTGTAAGGTGATGTAGGCCAGCACTGATCGCAGTTTTGTGTTACGTGCAGATTGACCAAGAATGTTGATCATCACATCCACCGTATTGTTGACGACATTGTGGTGGAGTGCAGCCAATCGTGTAAGCCATATCTGCATTGGCCAATCAGATTGTTTGACATTGACCTAAATCTATTGTATCGATAACAGACTAGATGAGATGTTGTGCGTGGTGTAGTGAATACACATCTTGCTCTGAACCTGACTTGTTCTACAGGTATGGTCTTAAGGGCAGAGAATACGATGCGTGAATTCGCTGAACTTCATAACTCGTGGCGTCACGAATACACCCAACTGTTGATTAAAGTCAGGGTTTGTAAAGCGCGTGTCTCTTTTTTTAATTCGTGAATCGGAAGCCTGACCCATTCCCGCGACATATGCCTATAGACTCTCGCTTTACAAACACCACTGTCCCCGACAGTTATCATGTATCAAATGAACTGATTGTGTGAACACTGCGAAAGCTCTTTAGTGTGGATGTGGAGAATGTGCAGGTTCGTGTCTGATAATGGAAGTCGTGCAATCTCTATATGCAGATGACCGTCTACCACAAGACAGATAGTTCGGTGTAATTGCAGACAACTGGAAAATCTCTCAAGCTGATCGGAAGCAAACGCAGTCCCGTGTATTGGAAGCCCTGCTACCCGTTGAACAGTGCCATTGCGTATCGTCTATCGGTTAAGAGATTCACGATCAACCGCGCCTGTAGCTAGGAAAGCTCTGAGACGGCAATGTCACACCTAATGGCGTAATCATATCCAGAAGTTTGTTGACTTTTCATCCTGGTTCACTGCTTTTTGCTGCCTCATGGAGTAGTGTCAGACTGAGAGTATTGAGCGACAGAAACAACAGCTCCACTCGAACGTGTCACTGGTGCCAATGATGTGCCGGCCTTGAACGCTTCGCTGGACCATGCACTGAGTTATGGAAACAGGCTCGTTCAGTTTTTTGTCTGATTAAGTAACAGTCTGTATGTTAACTGCACCATCGTTGTGATGCATGCCAGGATAACTCAGATGATCACCATCTCTGTCACCTGCTGCCCCACAAATACACCCGACAACTTCACTCTCAATCAATCATTCGATACACGTGAATCTCATTCATTACGCAGATCGGAATTGTCTAATTAAAACGAGCCCGTTCACACTGTGTTATTATTCACTGTATCATCTGAGTCGGTCATAATACCTGAGAGGTTCGAATCTCTGCGATCACAACAATACAACTACCTGTGATATTTTCAAGGATTTCACAATCTAACTTTTCACGGGTCTGAGGTTTGCCAAACTACAACACACAGTTTTTATTACTCACAATATTGTGATGATTCCCAGCACGTGAATCAGACACGTGCTTTGAACCCGATGATTCACGCATTGCTGGCATTCTCAATATCAGTCATCTTAAAAGCACGTACCCGAGGAGCAAACACGGAGGCGTTCGGGTGCTCTGTAATCGCCGTCAGAATAAACTAAGTATCGCCCGTGTCTGCATAATACACTAACCGTGGTATGACATCTTCAGTGTGAAAGAATTACCAAAATAAAAATACACTGACCGTTGTCTCTTCAGAAGATTATCGGGGTACAGACAAAGAATGTTACTGGGTCGAAGGGCGCAGGTTGAATGACAAATAAACAGGATGAGATTACAGGGGATTCAGCCCGATCCACCTGGAATGTGATTCGTTCGAAAATACCCATGGAAATCATGAGAACGACATTGTAGCGAACAAGAGTTGTTTCCTGTGTTTGATCATCAGGCTAATTACAAATGTGATTTACAGTAGTAACCTTCAGCCCCGTTTCACAGTACGCACTAATACTAGCCACCACATGTCACAGTAGGCGGTGAAGTGTAGTTGCATTGGTAGCTGTATACTTAAACCCTTCCGGCTGAACATAATCGTCCGGGTGAATTTTTGGACAGCAAGCTTTGTTGCAGTTACGGTGACCGAAGACTGTTAGGTTCTGGTTGAGTTACTGCTGTCATTTGTCACCCGCATATTACACTTGTGTGGAATTAGGACCTTTCTTCACTTCCCATGATCGACTATCGTATCATTCCAGGCTTTGGTGCGTAGGCTCCGTCTGGAGGTGACAGTGTGGTAGCCGGCGTAAGACATGGGATTTGGAGACAAAGTTAACTGCAACAGTGTTTCAAATTCCTTGACAGGTTAGGACACGAACAGCTGAATGAGAGCAGTGAACAAGAACGCTTCAAGGAGGTTAACATCGAGAGGCACGACCATAATGTACGCAACAATGACACGCAGGGCACAATACAGGCAGAACAAATAACGATCGGCGTGTGTGGAACGCAGAACCTCCGAACTGTAAGGAAGAACACGGACCACCAGACTAGTTTCATTTTTGATCAGTAGAAGAGAAAAAATGAACGGCATACAGCAACACTCGCAGGAGTTAAATTTCCTTAAGTCGGGGTCACTCAAAGAAACAATCAGATTCAAGCGCCAGATTGAAATAACAAAGAAACTGGCTTGCGCCATAAATATCCAGAATAGACATCCAGATTTTCTTCAAAAACGTGTTTTCTGGGCAAACTGGCTTTTCCCAACAGGTTACCAAATTCGTTGTTACCATTTAATGATAACCAACCAAACTCCTTGGGATTTTACGTCTCGTCCTCCAGGGTGTTTTTCGGTCAAATTTGGTGTAGTGTAATTGCACTATCAATTGCAAGTAACCATTCAGAGTTAAACGACAAATAAACATTATATAGGGCTGCTATCCTAAAACATCTGTAGGAAACGGTGAAATTCTAGGAGGACACAATGCACCAGGATGTGAAGGCATTCACTGATGGGTTGCGAGAATATGTGTATCCGTGTCGTTTTACAAATGCGGAACATGGTCGTGACCAAATCACACAGTCCGGTTACCACGGTGGAGAAGGTCGTGTGCACCTGCCTTCCACTTAGCAGTGACTTTGCAATAGACACTTAACCATCGGCTTTATCAAACACTCGGACGCACTTTCTCTGCAACATCGCTAAGTAACCGGTTCGGTACATCCCCCTGCTGGTAGTCATACTGAAAGTTAAATTCCCGGTGCTCCACCAATCCATGCCTGTGCACTCATTTCCCTGCTGTTATACAGCAAATTGTGCGAGGGCTTGTCCAAAAGAACAAAGGAACATAATCCAATGTAGCCCTGGACTGGTTTGACGAAATCAATCAACAACAAAGCCGTCGCATAACTTGTCTATACCGGTTGCTGGCTTGATTCCAATCAAGGAATTTCGCACAATCTACATTGGTCCGACCGACCACCCCAAGATGGTCAGACGGCAGATGATGATCGCCGCCAAATCGGTTGTTATTCGAATACGCAATCAGATCTGCTGTTCACGCAAGAAATTCATGCAGGTCCTGCAAATGCCACGAACAAAGGTCACGTCACTAGCCGGCATTCCCACCCAAACTACTATATGTAACTCTGTGTCGTAATGTTGTGTAAAACTCTAAATTACCCATTATAAATACTGATGGTTAGCCGTCTGGGTGGGCAGATTAATGTCCAAACTTTCTTTGCACTTTGCATGGCCCACTGCGATTTTATTAGAGCTTGTCCAATTGTTTACACAATGTTTTAACCTTGTCGAACCAATACACTTGTATTAATCAGAAGGCGAAGTACAGAAAGCAATTGTCCATCACGATTCTCTTCCGTGATTCAATCGGAATGTTCACAGGAAACCACAATGCTGAAAGGTCACCTCTACAAACCTAACAGTGGCTGTGTTTTTCAGTCTGCAAATCCCTACGGTGACTACCACCATCAAATTGTCATCACCTCCACCACAGTTCCAAAGCTTTGAAAACGTGCGGTTTGTAAACTCAGTTCAAGTCTACCGGATCCACGCTTGAGCAGAGTGAGAGACACTCCTAAGGGCGGCGACATAAAAACGACCCCATACACTGGAAAATCGAGATCGATCACGAATTCGTGCTCAATCCCACCCAATTATCGTCACACCCAGAAAAATCAGGCTTCAGATGAGCCAACTGGTAAGGTTCATTACGAATGCATGAGAGTTGGCGGCATCTGTTTCCGACTTTATTCTCGCAGCGGCCGAAGTCAAGGGAAACTGTACTTAATCATCACCCCAAGTGGCTTGTGGTGCAGCAATTGCGGTTCCACTCACATACCACTTATCTAGACTAAACCCCAACGAACAAGATCAGGATGCTTGTGAGTGAGCTCTTTGTGTCCAGCCAGCTAATGCTGGTTAGCCAATTGATTGGCTGGCACGAAACTGAAAACTGTCTCTCCAGAAATAAATGGAGAGAGACTTCAGTGGTAGGTTCTGAACTGGGAAGAAAAATATTGGGAATGTAGTATAAGAGGTGGTTCAGTATACGAGTACATGCCAGTGCACTTTAAAGAGGATATGGAGAGAAAAATATTCATACAGTACACCAACAACCCTGGAGAGAAGAATAAGTCGAAGTCCAAAGATACCCAGTTTTCTGAAAAGGAAGAGAGTGAGTGGCCAAACGACGATGGTCGTTGGGACGCGCGAACAATGAGACTGATATAACCTACTTGGCGTTAACGTACTCGTTCTCTTTTGACAGACGGTGCACTATGAGTGCGTCGGTGACCTACTAATCCCAAACGGGCAGCATATTCGCAGCCACACAAATCTCAAAGCCATATAGTAATGTCACCGCAACCTATGGCAGCGATGTTCGCTTGCGTAGCGCGCGTGTCTGTCCACGATCTCGCTGCTCCCTGAACTTGCGGACGCCAGCCCGCAGCATATTCTTTCAGATTATCTGGTTCAACGCCAGCTCTCCCCAACATCTAAAACAACACGAAAGACTTGCCTGGATAACATCCTGTGTGCGAACGGCGCGCTGTCATCTGCGAACAGAAGCATGCGCATTGTTGAAGTGCGTAACCGGTTGGGGGGAACGTTGAATATTAAGCAGGCGTCTACCTACCCGACACTCAACCTCAACGCCGTTCTCCGCCAAATCCTGAAGAGCAACTAAATAGGGCTGAAGCTAGGACACAAACCTGATTCAAGCCATTGGCAATTTCAAAATCACCACAGGTCGATCCACACGATTGTACTTTCACATTCATGCCCACATGCCACACACCAAATTGACGAATTTACCTGGGTATCCAGACTTACCAAGCACCGTCCACGACGCCTCGCGGACTCAAAGGCCTCAGTAAGGACCACGGAGAGGACATAGAGGGGTTGACTGCGTTCCCCACACTGTTGAGCAGTAAGCACCGAGCCGATCGTATTGTGACTTGCACGGAACCCACACCGCTCCTCAGGAACATTGGCCTACAAAACATCCGTATTCAGCCGGCTCATAAAGATTCTAGTAGGCACCTTGCCTGCGCAGCTCGAGTGCTTGCTATCCACGTCTCCATTTCACAGAATGGCAGAAGAGCTATACACCGTTCGGTTAACGATCGTTCACTCAAGCCAGAACAACACCATGAACGGATGCATCATAGATCGTACGATTGATAAAGAGGACAGGTTCTTTTTTTTGACACCAAGCCGAAGACAACAGTTAGGTAAAGTGCAGAAAAATGTGCTATTCCCACTCCAATCCACCATCCGAAGTCCGTGTTTTTAGTATTATCAAGTTAACGAAGTCAGTCTGCTGTGGAAGTAGTACACGAGGGTGGGGAATTTCTGTGTTCAATTCCGTCAACCATTCAAACACTGATATGGGACAGACCGTTTGACTATTCATGTCACCGCCGGATGACCTACGCTCAACATCTGCCTAATTCCGTTCCTTCTGCTCTAAGCTTTCAGTATTCTGACAAGTATCTTATAAACAGTGGTATCTCTCCGACAGAGGACGTTCAGCTTTTCATTAGCTCTCCTGTGATATCTTTTTTATTGGAAGTATTTTAGTTATGATACGCATCCATCAAGTGAGACTGTTACATCTTTGGCTCACATTTTAGAAGTATAAAGGTTACGTTATTGCCCAATGGAGAACCTGTTTCATCTACCTTCAGAAACACAGATTACTGATAGCGTCTGTCCGCCCCGACAGACAATGAGGCGGTTCTCCAGTGCACCTTGGAATAAATTTTAATGCAGTTACTACGGGGGAATATCGCAATGACTGTATCCTCTGTTGTCTCCACAGACTGTTGTTTCTGTTCTCTTGAAGTGGCTGTACCCTCTTCGGCGAATCTGTCTCAAAACTTCCTTTAAACTCCTTGCAATCTGTTGCCACTGTTTTTAGGATATAATGTTGATGCAATTTGCTTTCATATCACATGTACAAGCTATTAGGTAACGTGAAACTGGTCATCCCAAATTTGTTAAACTCTACGCCCAAGGAGGACGGATAGCAGTAGTGGAATATATATATATATACCAGACTTTGTCTGTTCGGCTAGTATGCTATTGGAAATATTCGTAAGAACGATCAAATATCAATTCAAAAGCACGGTTATCAAAATCGCTTCCTGACTGATCTGGAGACAGATTGAACTAATGCAAAAAGATACACAGGGAATCACCATTACGAATATGCAGATCTTGGTGGAGGGTGCTTTTGTGTGACCCCTGAAAGTAATTCTCTTTAAACCACATGTACAACCTGGTGTAAGGTAAGTTGTCAAACTTTAAGCCTGTCACAATATCTGTATCAATCTACCTTGTCGCATATATGTCTCCACCAAACAGTCCCATTCCGTACAATGGGTTGAAATGTGTTCTAGAAAGCATTGATCCAAAATGTTAATTTTAAAGCTAATCAGCTACATAAACACTGCTGTGTGCGCCTGAGAGACAGCGAAATTTTTGAAGTCATAAAGCCTGCATCCTGTTGCCTTTGAATTCTGTTTGCACATTTGAATACCAATAGTGTGTTTTAAATGTGGGCAGTGCTGTCAATTTGCTTCATCATAAACAGTGAAACCATTTAGTTTAAGGTTTGTGTGTGAATAAGAATTCAAAATGGGAATGATGGCGCGTCACTCTGTTCCGAACTCCTTCAATTATGTATACTACTTTTACCAGCTACTGTCTGCTCTGAGGATTAAACAAACAGTAAATGGTATGGTTTGTCCAATGAATTCTCACGAGGACCTAGCAAACGTCAATAGTGGATGATAGAAAACCTCCTGACTTCCGTAAACAATGTCTATATACAAGAAGGTGTTGGAAGCAAGTTTAAATAGTTGTGCAGTAACAGGCAGACATATGTGCAGAGATTAGTCCAACAGTTATTTTCTTGAGGCGCTGTCATACGGGCTATTTACACCCGATCCGATCAATCAGACACTGGCAAATTGGGTTAATCGTCCAGTCGCCTAATAGGAAGGAAAAGCTCTTGTAAGTCACCTTGTGTTTGTAACAATACATTTACCACACACAGAGCTTGGTTCTCCTCCTCGTAAAATGAAATGACTGCCTCACTAGTTTCGCTTTTTATGTCTGTATTCAATCACCTAAATATTTTAGATGCAGTAGCAAGTAGGCTTTCGTCAACTTCCAGAAAACAGTTTCGCACTTGAAGAATTGACAACTGCATCAGGAACACTTCCATAGTATTTCTGGATCTCAAAACAGTTAACTGCAATTCACCATGATCTTTTCATAAACCGCATCTCATGTTGGTTTGATAGTATCAAAATCATCGAAAAGGGTAAAAGAAAGGTTCGGTTCCGTCTCTCCACACATTTTGCTTAAGAAACTTACTGTGGTCACACCATACTGCGCTGATGTCACATGGATCAACTGATTGAGGTATATATTTTGCACCAGGCGAAAGAAAATAGTCCTACTTCTCCTGCTTTGGAACTCCGTGAAGAGTGGCAGACACCTTGCAATTTTGATCCTTCGAACGGTGTGTACAAATGTCAAACGCCTACACTCACTTCAGTAGAATTGTGGGAATAAACCGCCTAGCGTGAAAAATTAATGGGATAGCTTACAAAATCTTGGCAGGAACCTGTGGACCCACGTGTAACAGGAATTGTGTGCGCGGTGGTGTTTAGCTTTGCACTGTTTTGGTGAGTAATTACTCCAAACAGTACTGGAGAGGGAGGAATAAGGGTTACTTCACAGGTAAGACGTGCACGAGCAGTATGTTGATATGGATCTGGCGTTATCATGTCACTGAACAAGCACTTGACATCCTATATTACATCGAGATGCGTAGTAAAACCTGTGGATTTGCTGTAGCAGTGTTCGTGGTCAAGAAACATGCCAAACAGAACAATGTGTACATGATATCGATACTGCCATCACTGGTTGGGCTGGAATAGCCGACAGTGTCGGATGCTGAATGTTAAGCGCTGTGTCGAACGTTGATCGGACAAATACGGCCGCGTTGATAGTACACATTAGCCATTCGAATATGAGATAGAAGGTTAGCGACGTCGACTATATGTCAGAGAGAGGTGTTTGGCTTAAATACATACGCTATAAAGTCAATCACTTCGTCATCGAACGTGTGTGGGCAGATACACTGAAGGTGTAGAAGTAACGTTTCGAGTGGCGGAGGAGAAGCGGGGTATTTTCGGCCAGCTATGTCAAGACCTGTAAGATTAGAACACATTTTTTTGCGTGAAAGACTAGGTGAAAGTGAAATATACGTAATAATCGAAACGGAAGACGCATAGTCGACAGTTTTACATGAATGTAAAAACCCCGACCAATTTCATTAGTTTCACCCGTGTTCGTCTTGAAACCATTTATAGGGCAGTATGTCTACAGTAAAACCATACTGGGATAGCTGTTAGTATTCAGAATTTACAAAAAAAAACTAAAAGAGTACTCAAACACGCGTGACAGTCGACGGTGATATGACGAAATCGTTAAAACAAAAATTTGAAGTCCGGATTGCAGATATGCTACTCTTTCAGTGATCTTAGCAGATAAACCGAATTTCGGATCGCACGAAACCGGATTGGCACATGCATCAGTGTGGCTTCATCTCGAGGTTCGTTCGTAAGTGGAACGGTTCACCGGTTTTTACAAAAATGTGAAATACGTGCACTGTGATGATATTACCCCTCAGAGAAACCCTTAGTTTTTGTGGTGTATCTACCAGCACAAGGAAGTCCTATCTACAACTTCAGTGAGTGATTATAGCCCAGTTGGAACGAACATACACCACAAGCCCACTCATCACCTGTCATCTTTCACTCACGAATGCAAAATTATAATCAAAAAGGACTTGTATTTCAGCACGGCAAGGCGAACATTCCATAAAGATTTGCAAGTTGTTAAACACCTTAAGGCACCTACGCAAGATCGCCGCCCGAAAATCACTCAGATGGCACGCACTGGTTCCAAGATGCATACTTGACGTTAAGCAATGATCAAAACAGTCAGGAGCCTGAGGTCTTTTTTCGGACCCGCCTTGAGTTTCTGTATCTCTGTCGGTTTGAACTTTAAAGAGTCCGTGGCGATTTAATGCATACAATCTTCTTTGCTATAGGATTCCCAGAACAGTTATTTATCTTGGTAACTAATACTAGATAATATCATAGCAGATAGCTTTGCGAGTTTCGACCTCGGATCCTCCACCGACACTACTAGTCTTACGAAGTTTCAACCACTGGAACCACCTACCTTTGGATGTCGTTTTTACCACAAAGATCAATTTTCAAGCATTACTGGATAGTCACTTACATGAACTTGGTTGAACATGTTATGCTGTTTAGGGTATTTCTTGTCATCCCCAAAAAAGGCGCCGTCTTGCAGGTCGAATGATGCTGCTGGATGGTGAAAAAGATCGGCTAGTTTCACCACTGTGATGTGGGTGCTCATTTTACAACCCATGCCGTTCTACTCAAAGTGGCATACGTTCACGCTAGACAAGCGATTCCAATGGAGTGTTGACAACAACTTGCTCGAAACGTTGTGTTATTCTCAATCTGTTTATAAAAGCGATTCCAATGTTTTGTACCACAAGGTAGAACATCCAGCCTTAAAAAAGAATGCTCAAGCCGAAGTGACCAGTTCAGCAACCCTAAAAACGAGTGAACTCGGTCCACTTGGGCCGCAGTGATTGTTAAGATTAGGTTAAAACAAACTCAAATGGCCTTGAAGCTTAGCTTATGACAAATGTTATCGCGCACCTCGTCGACATTGTGCATAGAGTACAAGCTCCTTGTTCTTGACCAAGCCGTAACTCTACACTCGTCCTCTCACTGTAGTATAACAGAATAAATAAGCCGAACAAAGGAACGTCTGCCCAAACGTTTCAGTGGATAACAACTAGCGTGTACCAGAACCAGCTTGACCAGACGATCACTGAAAACCTGGTCGATACCTACCCACCCACGTGGTCAGCAAAGCTACGGTCAAGCGTCGCAAGGCAGACAGTGGGCGTTGATCGTCGCCCAACTGACTGCCACCCGATTGTGCGATCAGACTCCTTGGTCACACGAGGTTTGTGCGAGCCCGAAGAGCTGCCCCGGTGAACACGATCAATCAATCATAACGGAGATGTCCGTCTAGAGCGGCTGATTGTCAGAAGACTTTCGATTTAGTCCAGTGAGTTGCCACTCCGGTTTACAGTCAATCTTTGAGGTGGGCATCAACTGAAAACTAAAAATAAGCGGACTGGGACTGTACGCGATCTAGACCGAGGGGATTACAATCGAAGTCGTCGTTAGGCACACACCAAACAGTAAACACAGGTTATAATGCAATCCTGAAAGTAATCAGCAAAGACAGGCACTGCAATGCAGTCTTAAAAATCCGTCTCGTGTATGTGCATATAATGTATGAAGAACGAGGCTAAATTAATGAAAGACCGTCCAAGGCTAAAACATCAGTGACCACATTTTACACTTACCCGAAGCTAGCCGGATGAACTGTGGAGCCAGAATACAATTAACGTGCCACGCAAACCTTACAGTACCACTCGCTACGTATTGAGATTCCAATGTAGTTCATCCTGAACAATCCCACTATTTACAAAGCAGCCTTCGTGACCTATTGCCCCAATCTGAATCCGGTACATTTTTGCATTCGGTACACTGTTCTCATCATCACAACGGAAATTGCAATATGAATCAATCAACCCAAAGAACAACGGTCACCCTTGCTTGTGTCGAAAGCTCATCTCGTCGACCTAGCTGATGGCCTTTGTAATCGCTGCAATTTATTCGTTTTGCGACGGAAACAGTTTTCGAGCACTGGGAGGTAAGTGTTGGAAACGAAATGAATGAAAATGACGCGGGAGCTGAAAATGTACGAAATAGACAAATTCAAATCCAGGAGCACCGAAGAGCCCAGTTGACCCCTAGAAAGACATTAAGGAGACCATTGAAGGAATTCGGCAAACATGAAGCATGCTTCTCGCGTCAAATTTCGAATAATCCAACCGAACATAGATTGCCCGAAGACGCAAAGAATAATCGTCCACAGTCTGATATGACTGCGCATCAACTCTTTCTGCAGGCAAGTTTCGATGAACAAGAACACATATACATTCTCCCGTTTATGTAACATAAGAGCATCAGTATTGGGTCGCAATTAGCTTTACTGATTTATACTTATTCCTGGGGGAATAATTCGATTCACCGGAAGGATACAGTCTGATTAGATTTTTGGTGTCCACCTCAAGCTCAACAAGCTAAAACCGCCCAATATCCACACATACCAAGCAACGTTCGGAAAGTAATTGGTTGTTCAAACAAGCGGTAAATTAAATAATGATGAAAGAAAACGGCAAGGACAAAAAAGAACCGGGGATGGGTGATCTGAACAATGACGGCAAAACGCACCAGTGTGCAGCGGTAGCTGAGTGTAAACTGCACATTCCATGAGTATACAGTGGAAACAAGACGCTGCCAGCATGATAAAAACGGCCTTGAGAGAGCGGGTGAGTGAAAGACATAACCCAGTGAAACACGTAAGATTATCAGGCGGACGACAAGTAGCCGGAAGAGAAAGAAACGATATGCGACAAAAAAGACTTCCGTGTGTATGCGCGGTGTATTGGAGAGCTAGCGCAATGTAACAGGTGCTTCTTGAGTAAGAAAGATGGATAAGCACAGTGACTAGAAAGTACCAACAGATAAACAGAGAGGAAGAGAGTAAGGTGGTGATGTCGATAGTCCGAGCAAATGGCTCGAAAAGCCGATTATCACATTTGGACAGACTTGCACATACAAGTGATCTCAAAGCTGTTTCCGTCGCCGATGGCGTCGGTGAGATGGTTGTCGTGGGAGAGGGGTAACTATGGGTTGGGATGTTTTAGCGCGTGACAGATCTACATCCATCAAGTCTACATCAGACACCACCGTAGAAGGACTAGATGTTAACTGATTGATCACTGATGACGCGGCTATTTTTGGTAAAAGTGATGGCAGTGGGGCTGGACTAGTGGGTGAGGAAGAATCGTTAACCGATCCAGAGGTTATGGATATCGTGGACGTCACAGAAACGTCGGGGGTTGCCAAAGCATCCATTGGGGTCGCAGTTAAAGAAATCTTCGGAGTGAGGACATCGTCTGCTTTACGCGCTGGCTCCTGCTGCACCGGCTGATTTTCGGGTTCTTTTAATATATTTTCTAGCCCGACCGGCCAAGACACATAGTCATTTTGCGGTGGCTGTGGGGGTGGCAATTGTATGACTGGGGATGGCGTAACAGATTCGATGCTGTAGGGAACACCTGAATCAATTTGGGGCGGCGCATTCATGCTTCCCACGGACTTTACCAAACAGCCATGAGTGTCGAGTCGATGAGGGTACATTTCAGCAGATGCGGAAAACGGGAAGAGCTCGCGTAAGGCAACCACGCGACCAACGGCTTTCGCACAACCGGCCCAAGTGAGGATAACCTGACGGTCAACGTCCACGTATTCAGGATGGCGAGTAAAGCGAATTCGAAGACGCGGTACCTGATTCTATAAACATGTGACACACGAAATGAGAAAATGAAAAAAGTAACACGTGACTATGGAGTGATATCGAAAAGATGTCCAAAATAAATGGAGTTCCTATTAAAGCTTAGGCACACGTGTTCCAAATTGATCTGAGCCTCATTAATCAGTTCAGTGTAGTGCATGCTCTTTAAACCGGCGATTAGATGAAGATTTGTGAAACAGTTGGTTCCCTCGAGCAGTTTGAACAAAGCAGATAGAACATGAAAACTGGTAGATGCAAGCATTTCGTATTGACTCATCAGTACCAAACTTACAATAACACGGGTGGGCTTTTTTTAAAACAATCGATTTGAGAGGTGGAAAATCAATAAGCGAATGAGGATAAGACATTAAGTCCAGGGAAGGGTCAGGTTCACGAACAGTTGTTTCTGAACAGAGAGAGCTGGTTTGAGTCGATTAATTGCAACTGCTTCAGCGAACCGTAACATTGTTCATATCAGATAGGCGTCACAAGAACTAGCACGTAAGCAAGTAGGTAAACTGCCCCGTTGACACTCAAGGCTTTTTATGCGAAACGGGCTCAACATCTCTTAGTTCAATGTAATTTATATACGCAGACAGCTTCCCGACCAGCCACTCCAAAAAAGTGCTAGATTCTGAGAGGGATAAACACTAGTGATGAGCTCAAACAGGATACAGACGTGAGTAAAATGCTTCTCATTTAGGAAAAGTCGACCGAACGCATGTAAACGTCCAGTTCATTATCCAATTTTTTCTTCAAGAGAGGAAAGTTGTGTAAAGAAACGCCAACCATTTCCCCCATATTTATCTCTCCTGAAGTTGAAACCAAAAACGGTCTCCAAGAGAGTATCGGAGCCAATAAAGCTCGTAGTGGCAATGATCAGACAGTCAAACGTCCCAGCTGCATAATAAGTAGTTTTAATGATTCTTTTAGAAAATTAACACAATTTCATCTAATTAATTAGTAACACTGAACGTGACGATGAACGTCATTATAGGAATGAACCATATACTTAAAAATTTGACAAACTCAGATAATCGATCAGTGCTATAGTCTGAACGAAAACAAAAATGTCATCACGGTTGATTTCATCATCTTGTCGCTATCGCCAATGACAAAGTTGAAGGTGGGCGAGAACGAAGACCTTGAAAAGCGTAACAATCATTGGTTCAATGTGGAAAGTAAAAGGCACAACCTAAATAGTTTTTATTGTGAACACATGCAACATTGTTCATCCGCTCTGATTGGCTAATACAGAAGACACAACACAAAGCCCTGCAATCTCACCAAATATTTCGTTCTGCATTCCGTGGCTACTAGAAAATTAAATTACCGTCGCGTCCTTCAAATCCACAACTCCAACTGGTTACGTAAGCTGGCTATATGTTGGGCAATAGGACGAAAGCGTTGCTATCGCCGCCAGCACCATCATACAGACACATACAATAAGTCAGCTGAAGATTACGTAGTAGTGTACATGATAATTTAAAGGAAGTCCTAAATTGTTTTTGGATACAACGAATAAAAACAACTCAGACAAGTCAAGGAATTTAAAGTCACAACAGGGTAATGAAACTCCTAGTGCGACCGTTAGAAAGATGTAACCAATCAAATGTTCTTATCTTCACAAGAACCATCAAATCGCCAATGTGAACTGGTGAAAAGAGTAGCGAATTTTAAAGAGAAAGGCAGCCCCGTAACATGATAACAAAACGCGACACACACGAATGAAGCTTACTTTTTCAGGTGACTTCAGAACATCCGCTTCCATAACAACCACACCAGGTTGAGCAATACAACCAGCGTACACGTTCACGCGTTGTTTAGTCAATGGTAGCGGAGGTACGACAACCGGTGATGGACTCATCCCAGGAAAAATGGATAACCGGTGGAACAGTTCAACTTCGATTGCCCACGCAACTCCCACGGACTGCTTCAGACTATCACCAACATCATCGACAACCACATGGGGTAGTTTGAGTGGAACTGGAATGACTAATTTAACCAACTCCGAGTAGCTCGCCGACCATGAGGCGTTAGACAGCATGACCATGCCACGACGCAGTGAAAGAGGCAACAATTGGTCACATGGTAGTGAGTACGACGTGTCAGTGTTGATGACCTCAGGCATATTCTCATCATGATCCAGCTCGAACGCTCTGTGGTGTTGAACTGTACTGAAATCCGATAAACTTGTTAGAGGTGTTGTTGCAAAGGGCACCGTATCAGTTGGATTGGACATGGTGAAGCGCGAATGGGCGAGAAAAAGTACTGCAACCGACGCAGTCTGGCCAGCATAGATTACAGCGTAAGGTTGACGGTTGTGGTGCAAACTTGTGATTTGAATCAAGTGGAACTCGCCCAACTACACAGAGAGAGTAAAACAACAGATATGGAATAACACCTGTAATGTATTGAACACTCCCCGGAAAACCATTACCATCAAAGCTGCTGTGTGTTTGAAGTCAGGTGTAGTTCCCTGAGACTGAGAACTACAGTTAGATGTGGAGTGACATGAAAATTATTGGTTAGATACTGGCCCATGACATGTTCAATGGAAGACTGAAGTGTCAGGCTTCCCTACGCACCGGGGGAGACAATGAGGACACTGCTTACCCCAACCACGATGCCCTCATTATTTAACGGTCTGAGTCAGTGTAGTATTACAAAATTCTTCCAAAAAGGTCATTGCTTGATATTAGAGATGGTTCTTACTAA
This sequence comes from Paragonimus westermani, assembly GCA_008508345.1. Classification (NCBI taxonomy): domain Eukaryota; kingdom Metazoa; phylum Platyhelminthes; class Trematoda; order Plagiorchiida; family Troglotrematidae; genus Paragonimus; species Paragonimus westermani. The sequence goes on from QNGE01001057.1 coordinate 85,109, forward strand.
CGTCTACAGATGCGAGTCATTTCATACAGTGCCAACTACTCTTCACCCGTCCATCTTTTTACGTCTGACACATGGAATAAACAATAATAATAGCCATTACCCATCTTCCATTTTTAAAAGCGGTCCTGTATGCCTATCAGCCCGAGTCTAAACTAATAACAGCCACCTGTTTTCCAACTGATATAGAGTGTGTTGTCAGCCCATCATAGAAACGAAGTCTCAGTTACGCGAACGTAGCCCAGTCTGTGTATGACCCTCAAGTATCGGATGTCTCCCGAGAGATTAGTGTGGCAATCCCTAACAAGCTGTGCACAAGAAGCCGAAGAGACCAAAATAAATAAAACAGATAAATGGAAGAGGTATTTGCGAGAGACATCTTGATAAAAGGTGCGGCTCGGAAGGAGAGCTACTATTGTCCCATTCTATGCTAATTGCGTTGCAGTCTCAAAATACAAAATGCTCCTGAAAGATTATTGTGATTACGTGATTTTAATGTTGAATAATGAAATTAGGGGGATTGTTAACCGGTCTGTGCACTTGGGAAGTTGCGTTAACAACGCGAAAACCAGGTGGACATTCGTAGATCTAGGACATTTCTGTCCATATAAATGTATCCGTTATAAAACCCAAAGGTCATGTACATGAGACAACGATGAGGGCTATGTCACAGTGTGGCTGTAAAACCTGACCGCTCAGTGTACCAGTGAACCAACTTCACATATCTGGATGACCTGAATCATAGGAATAAAGTCACTCACCAAGAGGTTATTGTAGGTCGCGTTCGTCTCCCTGGGGTAGTGAACTCGTGACTCACAAAACCTGTAGCTGAAGACTTTAGGTGAGATGGTGGTTAATTGGCCTTAATGGCGTGAACGTTGCAGTTTGGCTGAAGTGTCTATGACGTACGTGCGACCAGTGGGCGGGATAGTGAAAGCTGTACAGAAGCTGTATTGTTGATGATGTCAAACATTCACTCACAGTTTATTTACTTTTCTTTAACAAAGTGTAGGCACTCTGATGTTGAATGTTTCGTAGATGCTGTTCACCTTTTCCCACTCGTTCTTTCTAGCTATGAATTGCTCTTCGTGGTTAAATGGCAGTTAATCATCAGCACAAACCACTGACTTCTTGTCGTCACTGGTGAAGAGAATAAAGTGGGTCATTTTTAGAGGGAAGGTGAACAAAATTTGGTAGGTCAGCATGAAGGAAAATGATGTAGAATACACAAACAGGACATACACTGTTTTCTGTCTTTCCAAAAATTAAGAATGAGGACAGCAGTGTTATGAGCATATACGGTTGGTGAAAAGCTATCAAAAAGCAGGTGTCCCAAAAGCACGTTCACTTGTTATCTTTTCATTAGAAGGCAAACCAATTCAGAAGGAGGATTATCACGGCTGCTGTCGTAAATGACCCTTTGAACAACTTGATGCCAAGATGCCGAAAGCAATCCACGATGAGAGTAAATATCGTCCCTTATATCCATGTTCTGCTTGCCCATCCAATCTGAAGAGCGCTCAATTTAGTTAACATATGGTAAAACCATGGGAACCACGGAACTCTTCTGTATCGACCAGCAATGGCATCTAAGAGCGCTATTACTTTAGGGTATACATAAAGATATAGATATATATATGCAACCGTGTACAACAAAAGCTATGAAGGAGTTGATACTCCAACAGCCATACATATTGAGTCGTTAGTGAACTCACGAGCAAAATAATGAAGACCAGCTTTACACCGTTTTGTGGTCATTTGAATGGAAAAACATGAACAGCTCATCAAACATCCGACGCTTCAGAGACGAAATAGTAGTACAAACCAGAAAGTGTGAGCCCCTAGCTATTTACCATAGGACATTAGTTAGAAGAGTCGGTCAATAAACGCAAGGAATACAACCCCACAAATATCTGCAGTAATAACGATCAGTTGAATGAATTAAAGTCTATTTGAAGTGTGTATAACAGTGTTCTACACAGTACGCTGTATAAGCACTAAGATATCACAAAACATTACTAAAAAGGCGAACAGCAGCAGTTCAGCTTAACTAGATCAATAAACCATTGTCTGACAATTCCCGAAACAACCCACACCATGACAAGTACAAATCAAGTCCGACCTCACCAGAACAGTCAACCATATGGCGACCGATGAGGACGGTTTGCAAGAACACCTGCATTAACAGACACCATGTGTGAGTGACCAAGCGACTCAACTGTGTGGCGCACACCAATTTACACACATTTCCAACGTTGAGCCGTACCAACAGGTACTACGGATCGAGTTGTCTTGGACTTAACAGTGGCTTAGGAAATAACCTAAGCAGACAGTGGAATTTAATGAGGATGAGGCAACACTTTATGCGACGCGCCGCTGTGTCCGAGAGCGTTTTCGTTTAGCGATGTCGATGGCCGCCAATTCTTCAACCTGGCAAATGAAATTCACTAACCCCGCTCAGCAGGGCGATCAGGGCTTTCATAGCATGTGGCCACGTCGTCATCCAGTAAAGTTGACGTTTCCATCCATCAACAGCAGTACTACTGAACGATCTGCAGAGTGACAGACTTCCCGTTGACATAAGGGGTTCACCATCTAACCATCAGTCATCATCATTACAACAGCCATGAACCTGACCAGAAGGTACTGTAGCAGGAGCCGCCGCTCACCTCAACAGTGACGTGCATTATTCTGGACGAAAACGCCGCTGAGATGATTAGAAATTAATGAAAGAAGACTGCACGGAGAAATTAGGACTGGTAGTAGTGCAGAATTGTGTCAGTGACCGAGGCACACTGCCATCTCGGATAGCGTTTCTAACCAAAGATTTGAGTGATCACAAAGACCCCAGCTAGGCAGGCGACACCTGCCGATTTTGTTCAACGGAAGAGTCAGGGTCTTTGTATTTGGTGACCACGTCGTTGCTTGATTATCAGGTGGTTTCACTCAACTATTGATGGTCTCAATATATAATGTCCGGTACGGTAAACGGCTAGACGGTATAGTGAGTACGTGATCCAACCATCGCAAGCTGTGCAACGTAAGCGGTTGACCAATTGATCGTGCATCTCGGACGTTCCGGAATATGCGCCGGCGAACGGCTGCGTTGCGTGCTTCTAAAATAAGCGCTGATTGACTGTGGCATCGTTCAAACAACCAGCGCAGCCTACACACATTAACTGGCGGAGATAAAGGTAGTCGAATACTGATGGACCAAAATGCTTATCTATGCATTGAAAACCCTCCCTTCTAATCGACAATCGGATGAACTTACAAAGCCACAAGTGACAAGCGCTAGTAAATCCAACTTACTACGCTACGTGCTTTTGCTATTCTCAGACACCCTGTGGGGAATATTGAAAGCTGAAGAAGTGGTACAAACTAGGCAGGTGAGGCGATCAACAGTGTCAAATGGACTGCCTGAAATAGCAAAGGCCAAAAATTCCTGGAGGCATTACGTCATAGAGGTGTAAAGTGCATGTTAGTTAACTGATTCAGTAAGGTCTGAACGTTGTCTGCAGAACCAACTCGAAAGTTGTGCGTGATTCCTCAATTCCACGCAGATGAAGATAACGGAGAGTACCTAATATCAGCGAAGAACAACCATTACAGGTATCAGGGTGACAACTGAAACCGAGGTTACTGTTTGCAAATTACACTGTTACACTTACACTACACAAACGGGTTATCCCGTTCTCAAATTCACCACGCAGAGGACTGGGAGCAGCAACTCTGTATCCGGAGGTCGCCTGGATGACAGTGCGGACACCTGAGAGTACACCAAACGGTTCTCATTTACGTAAGAAAAACACAATAACTACAATTACCTGATCCGGCCCGAGCCAAGCAAGATGACCGTTGGACAGACGCCCCGACTGAACTGTGCCGAAGAGAACAGGACCTGGGACACCAGGCACACTGGTGAAAACCTCACTGATCCAGAAGCACATAAACGGCGAGACGTGAGGAGTCATAGCTGAGGTGAGCAACTGTTCGACTCGGTCAATAAAGTAACCCTCTTTCTGACCACGAGAAAAAGAATTGCGCTTCGAATCGGAACGGGAATCATTATTCGGTCCGTCATTAGCATTGTCAGGATCAGAAGAGGGCAGCCTTTGACTGTCCAAGGTATCAATACACATACTGCGCCCCAGCAGGCTGAGGAATCCCATCAATTTTTCAATTCCTTCACCAGATACAGCGGATACCGGGAAGAATACAGGATGTAAAGGAGCGTTTCTGTGAAATAAAAAGTGGTAGGTGGTAAAATGGGACAGTAACAAACAGAGTAAAACAATTACAGCTAATCTTTACGTATGATCTATAGTCATTTCATAGTCAGTATTCCTGAGCATTAGCGTGTATGGTGGTTCGCGAAGCATCAATTCTGGAAACAAAAAATACGCTCCAGTTTCAGTTAAAGTACGATCACTTGGACAAGAGCATGTTTCAAGTTGACTGTCCATCCGCACTCACAATAACGGTGTCCACATTCCTCACCGATAAAGCCTTGATCTACTTGTTTCTAAAAGGCTGAAAGAGTTGCTCTCTAGCTTCTAGCTGTTTTTACTCATGTTAACTATGTGTATTTGGGTTGAAGTCGGATGAGTGAGGCGGTCTGAATGTGCCAAAAGATCCTATCAGGCAGAACCGATAGGTGTGTTGCAATGTTCAGCCACTGAGTTATTTGCAACATCCTCGACCAACACAACCGATAACCATAAGCAAAGGTTTTTTCTCTTTTGTACAAAACCAGGATTTCATCAGCCAAACGTAAGAAACGGTTGGCATCCTCACGTAAAGGGGGTTGTGATATGAACATCATAATTACTGTCGGAAGAAGAAAGGAACGGAAAGATGAAATAGTGAATACGTATAACTTAATTTGTTCAAAGCCCAGATTCGTAACACGTGTCATCGATTAGGATTTGCCTCACGTTCTATAGCGTTCCTAATCAAAGGTATTCGTAGTTGATTGCACCGCAGCTAAAAGCGACTTACTGGAGCCAGTTCTCACGTCACTGGCCCAGATCAAGAGGTGGCCGCTTCTAGCCTGACTCAGCACACATACATGCAGAGCACAGCACAGCAAACGATGAATTGGCATGCTTAAGATGCATGCAGCCCAATGTGCCTGTGAAACGAGAATGTGACGGTGAATAATCGATAAAGGTACTCCATTCTAAGGGGGACAGCGACATTAGTGATACTGTGCTCCTAGCAACACATTGCAAATGCACGGACCGGATCACTAGCATACATACGCAAACCGAAGAACACCGTCAGGTTTTCAGCCATATGAGTGGACCATCCATCGAACCACTGAAAAAAGCTCGTTTATTCTTTTCGTCCGATTAAGTAACAGTCTGTATGTAAACTGCACCATCGTTGTGATGCATGCCAGGATAACTCAGATGATCAACATCTCTGTCACCTGCTGCCCCACAAATACACCCGACAACTTCACTCTCAATCAATCATTCGATACACGTGAATCTCATTCATTACGCAGATCGGAACTGTCTAATTAAAACGAGTCCGTTCACACTGTGTTATTATTCACTGTATCATCTGAGTCGGTCATAATACCTGAGAGGTTCGAATCTCTGCGATCACCACAATACAACTACCTGATATTTTCAAGGATTTCACAATCTAACTTTTCACGGGTCTGAGGTTTGCCGAACTACCACACAGTTTTCATTACTCACAATATTGTGATGATTCCCAGCACGTGAATCAGACACGTGCTTCGAACCTGATGATTCACGCATTGCTGGCATTCTCAATATCAGTCATCTCAAACGCGCCAGCCCTGAAGTGATCTAGACTCAAGATACTTTCAGGCTAAGGTGATTTCCCATGCACACACCATAAGGTAGCAGTGATGTAGAAGTTATCAAGTTCGGCCTCTTTCAAGCAAAAAAATCTCAATGTAGAAAATGCTTAAAGTACTTTCACGAAACGGCTCAGTATCATGATGAAAGACAACCGTACATCAGTGGTTCGCGCATATGACCAGCCGTCATACAATCATGAAAAAAAGAAGCAGGACGGAGGGAAAAGGACCAAACTGCTAGAGAAGTCACGTATAAACCCAAACATTCAAAATCAGGGGTACATACAGGTCGCAAACAAACGACCACGCAATGCGTCATTAACAAGGCAGCTTCCTTACGACTTTCACCAGCCCCAGAGATGAACGGGACCTAGATCGAATTCATCGAAATTTCGCTGCGTTGTGTGCACAGCAAGCACAGGACGAATGGCAAAACTGTGATAAAATCATTGTAAATTTAGCCCCATTCGTAGCAAACAGCGTGAACCAAGACAGACTACGGCAATCGAAGTATAACCGAATTTTGGGGCGTACTATCGAGATGGCGCCCAGCTGATTCAGATGACGGTGAACTGTTGCACCCTTTGACTGTTCATCGTAACTTTGCTGTTCAACCGTGCAACAGAAAACTACGTTGCAACTACAAAAAGCGAAGATTGTCAGCGCTATTTTTTGACACATCCATTCCACCGTCTGTTATATCAACTGGCTCACTTCTGTGGCGTGTCTGTCAAATTGGCCTAACTTGCTACGATCAACTGCCATAGCTTTCTAGGTTTCAATATGTTGGATTACGTTGCATGCGACATTGTGGTGGCTAACGTACAGCGTGGATTCGCGATATGAAGACTATGATGTCAACGCTTATTTTGGTAAGGCATCCCAGTTCCCGATTTGGGCCAAAAAAAACAATGAGCACGTTTAGTTCATAACATAGCACACATAACACATGAAGCCAAAACTTTTAGCCACTGATGTTGGTGTTGTGAACCACGTTCCTCAATTTGATACTTCCAATACAGCCGAGATACATTCAATAACCACCGCTCATTTTTAAATCGTTTATCTCGTTTTCTATGGTGCGTTCCTCACTTACCTTTGTTGTGGCACTGATGCCAAACTCAGGAACACTTGAATTTAAACGAGATTGAAGTATGCGGTCAAAAAAAGAACAGAAATCGAATTCGTACATGCTAGACGAACTAGAAGATGATCTGGCTATTGAACATGTTAAAGTAAACTAGGACAAGCATTCAAAGAGTGTCTTACGGCCTCTGTGATTTGGAATTTGTGGATCGGATGGTCTCCATTTTCAGCTGAGCAAATCGAATGGAGATTTGCCGACAGACAGCAGTAATTTGTCGGTTACGTTCTGAGCCAAAGGCCAGTTGATCGATTTTTGATATGATTACTGCCATGGGGAGCCCGAGGGTAAATGCTAGTTGGGCATGTTCCAAACCGATAGCCGTCAATCCGGTGGTAGCAGACACTACCAGAAGCACTCCAACCGGTTGGGCACGAGCTAAACCAGCCAGTGTCGTCCGCTGATATTTCGAATGGCCAGCAGAATCCAGCAGGGTAATCAGTTGCCAGGAGTTGCGAACAAGCTTGTCAAAATGAACGGATACAGATAAACACAACACCTCCAGCTTTACAAACCAGGCTAACAAGATGCAATTACAGCTTATAAGATGACAAACGGAAATGCGAAGTACCTTTAGGAGGCAGACAAGAAATCATAAGTGGGGAAAACGTTGATTTAAAAACGGAAACATATTAAACCCATATGACGACACTCCGGTGCACTGCTGCTAGAATGCAATTAAAACGTTTAAGGAAAAAGGAAGTTTCAAACACATGATTAATCATAATCCGGTCGTCAGAC
>QNGE01001057.1:100099-172500 GCA_008508345.1 Paragonimus westermani
TGGTACGTTTTTCAGGAAGAGATGCCAACCATCTTCCAACCCCCAACCTGGAGGACCAGGAGACTGTAGTTTGTCAGACCTCTACCTGTTGGCCTGCCTGGTATGAGTAACTCTGTCCAGTTTAGCCCAAAAGGTCATAGAGATGCGCAAGCCGTCACACCACGTCAATGTCCAGTCTCACCGCTACTAAGCACATCACCTTCGTCATCTGTAGCTAAGTAAGCTAAACAAACCCAGCTGAAGTGCTCCGTTCATTTGGTAGATTACCACAATGAGTTGCAAAATCGTAAGTCACTCGATTTCCATACTCTCTTACATTTCGTCTACGGCCTATGCCCACGGTTATTTACCACTAAAAATGCTTCTTCCATTTCCTCTGTTTACCAGGATAAGTAATCTCCACAAGTTTGTGTTTCAGGTCATGGTGACTGTAGTCATGTTTGGAGTCAGATAGTCCACATAGTTTTTGGGATTTTTGCGAAGCTTTTGCTTGCATCATCCCACAGTGGTGATCTGGGCAATTTGATTACCAGTACTGTCTGATAAACAGTTCGGTCGAACCAACTATACAACTTGGTTGAGTGTCCAACGGAGATGCATCGTTGATGCCTCACGTATGTGTCACGATGGGTAACCAATGAAGTGAATAGGTGGGAACAGGCAAAAAAAGTAAGCACGCACAATGAGTCTGGTGAGAGCTCGCCATATCTTTAAAGCATGCTGCCGCTGACGGTGTCTATAGGGCACAATGTTTGTCAACAGATCAGTGAATCAAATTACGCGCTCCCGAAAAAAAAACAGCAGCATCGCAGATTTGTTTGCAAAGGTTGCTAATGGCTTGAAGGTGCGAGTAAGTTCCTCGACATGCTGATGAACTCTGCTATACAGATACCGCCATCAACAGTGTGTATGTGTAAAGATGCAAAGAAGTGTTGCCGGATACATCAATCTACCTTGTGCCATAGACTTTCCTCATGGAACTTACATCCGAAAAACAGTAGTTGGATTGACCAGATTTTGTCAACAACGGCTGGGGTAAACAGGGTTTACTAATGTGACAATTAACCGACAGAAATCAACGTAGCACTTTGTGCACACAAAGACAATAGAATTAGCACCCACACAAAAGCAAATTACCTTCTTACTTAGCAGAGTGGATTGGCGAAAGAAATAAAGAAACACTGCCACAATAACTGACCAACTGCAACGGCCATTTGTTAATTATGAAGGAAACAAGAAATTCCGGGGAAGGTTTAGTAATGGGAAAGTACGCAAATGACTAATCTAACAAACTGCTGCAAAACAACTCAGGCAGAGGTAAGAGCGTAAAGCAAGGCAAGGTGTCGATGATGAGTGCTGGAGAACCATTTTTGTTCGTCCAGAACCACCTCCTCCTTCTCCAAGAAATGTCCATAACAGTCGAGAGAGAACCTTCGCTATGTTTTGCCTGTTCGACCCTTACTCCTCTATGCTCATTGGTGGCCTAGTGACCTTAACTAGTCTTTTCGGTAACAGACCTTCAATTTTCCGATCCGAAAATGTTTGTAGGTCACTGTGCACCAGATAAATAACCTGTAATTTTCTCCCTGAGGCACACATTTTTGGAACGGAACAAAGTTACTTTTGCTACCGTCCTTTGGTTTGTTCTGGGGGGCAATTAAGGCGGACGGTCACATTATTCTCGAGACTTTCCGTGTTCATTATTACGAGGAGGAGAATCCGATATCTATCAAGCGCATTATTATACCGTGGACGAACCAGCGTATTCTGTTAGGAGTTTAAAACAGTCAGTCACACAAAAAATTAATACATTAGCATCGCGCGTACAAGTTGTGCGCACCGCCGCATGCACCAGAGCAATGTCATATATGCAATCAAAAATGAAAACTTGTGATAGTAAGCAACAGCACGCTCGAACTAGCCAAGATGGGTGATTCAGCAAGATAAAGAAATACAATGTAAAAAGTAGCCAACCATGTGTACACGAAGAAATACTATCCACAAACGAGGCTCCAAAACCCAGAGATGAATCTGAATGAAACTGCTCAGCTTCCGGCGTACCTTCGTAGTTTAGCTGGTAGAATCCTTGTAGCATTTGAGCGTGAGGCTTCTATCGCCGGTTCTAATCCACTCGAAGTCCTGATTTCCTATATATGGATCTCTTCTCAACATTATCAAATCTACCAGATTACTTAGCAGTAACGTTGACATTAATTGATCTATCATTTCCTGGACTACTGATGGCATTAAGAACAGTCCAAGCCATAATATCCGTGGGTACTACTCAAAGCCGAAGTTGTGGGTGTATAAGCAGAACTACCAATAAGCGTCTTTCAAAATACTCATTTTGTATGAACGACAGGTAGTTGATGAACCCTCTACAACTTGCGGAACTCATTTTGAAACGATGTTTTGTTCACAAACATGTACCTCGCACAGTTCATCGTTCATCACTGAAGTTGGCCCATTTCTGTCTCAAGCCCGAACAGCAAGCAAGTGAGAAGATAGTTGGTATCCCAAGTCGATTAATTACACATATCGACAGATACGGTGATCGAACTGCTTCAATGGTAACATATATGGAACATTCTGACGGATTGCCGAAAGACCGAAGCGCATTGCTGCATAACCCTAGGTAACCGTTGCTATTCGTACTCGTTATTCAACCTTGTAACCCGACGTAGGCACCTGGTATTCGTTCCGACCTCATGAATCTTATTATTATTGTTCATACTTGCCTCTGATGTTACGCCAAAATGAAGTTAGATAGGGTTAGCACGGAGGGGTCTGCCTTAACCAACTATCGTTTCTTTCAGTCTAGACTATCCTCGGTGTCACGATGATGTCATCATGCTTTGATCCCTGAATGTTTCAAAACATGTCCTTTCGAGGTCTACGAATAGTTTCCCACTCTGTATATCACTTAGAGTGGGGAACTGTTCGCAGACCTCGAAAGAACATGTTTTGAAACAGCAGTTGAGCGACACGAATCATTTTATGCGTGCATGATGGACAGACCATGCTGGATTGATTAAATGCTCAGGGCAATCTTATCAAATGGCCAATAGCAAACCTTACCCAAATTTGATTTATAAAGTAGGAAACATTTTGCTTGGCTCTACATGCACATGATAAACATGTGGTCGACACACATCTAAAATGAAAAAAATCCAACAGGTTTACGTGTTAAAATAGTATTTTTCGCACTATGGACAGCACATTAGGACTGGCTCACTCGCATCTGGAGTCCCCGTTTAGGAATAGGACCTTCGGAGGAAGCAGTGACTATGCGCAAACGGTGGTTGGCCGACAGCAAAACAAAGGGGAAACTCGGACAGTCAACATTCTCCGTCGATACTAAGGTTGGCGAAAAAGCTGGCTTTTGAAATAAAATTCACGATAAAGATACCGGGGCTGTGTACTTGGAACAGTATTTCATCGCGCAAACATGTGGACCATGTTTTCTGTGATCATGCAACATTTAAAAGCACCAAAAACGTGTCCAGAGCCCAAATACTAACCCGTAAATGACGGCGGATCCATCAACTCGGTTTATCGGGCCGGGAAGATATTGGTACCGGAAGACGTGTAGGCTTAGAGGACCAACAGACAGTCCAACGGTTCACAGGGCCCAACAGTCAAATTACAATTGCGGTTCTACACACAAAAATCACTAGTCTGTGGAATCCCTTTAACGGTATGTGCAGCAGCATCATCACCGCACAAGCAATGTAACAGTGGCTGACAACCCTGTATAGCTGTCATAAGGTTGTGTGTGCAGCAGGGTAACGCCTGACGAAAAGCGTTACGGCCAACTGGGAGGGAAAGGAGTCACACGATCGACACAATGTGAGTCGGTCGATCAGGAAATACACGATCTGACCACACAGATGCTAATCACTCAGATTTGACTCAGTCACAGTAAGAGAACAATGAGCAACCGCCAATGGCTAACTCTTAATGTTGACCAAACGGAGGAACGCGGAGACAGCTTGCAAGACATCAATTTCTAACCACGATAAGTAAAAACTGGTGCTCTCTCACACATTGGGTACAACGAGGATTATGGTGTGGTATCCACAATCACAGTCATCAGTGTCGATAATTCAGACATAATACCATTCGAAAAACTCTAAGTAATGCGGCATGATGTTTAGTCGACCACTTGATTAATCATGTGCTTCTGACCTACTGACATTATTCATTGGTTTAACTGTGTTCTCCCGATGAGAAACCTGTCCATTAAGAAATAACCACATTGGAAAAAACTTTTCGGGATGGAAAGAAAGTTGTCCTCACACTGGCCTCGTAGAGTTAGGGAACAAAGAGGCCTAAGGACTTCGAAAAGCACAAAACCTCCACAATGATGTGGTGGGTACGTGCATCATAAATACTGTATGTAGAATACAATGGGAATTCCATTATATAAAAAGTTATGGAAAAGCACGCCTAATGACTACATCCAGAAGATCACACATGCCCTAACGGTGAGCCAGATCAGGTCGGCCACTTTCAAGGGACTGCCGTCCACTAATTGTATCGTCATAGAAGTGGCGTTGTTTTATGACAAATTGACTCGGATAGAAAGTTAAGTAAAGACAATTTTAACTGCTGTTCTTCGATGATCTGGATGGTGTGCTGGACAACTGCTGACAGCGTGACTGTGACGATTTGGATGTCAGTCTAGTTGATGAGCTCAGTAACTGTGGTGCGGTATTCGAACATAAGAACCGCGGCCAATTGACAAATCAACATAAGCAACGTTTAGAACAGATGATGTGACACCGTACTGAAGCACTGTAACGACAGAGGCTGACTGGATGGAATGACTAACCCGGATAAAAAGTGTGCATCGAGGCTCGTATGCGTGTTTAAAAATAGTTGGAAAATGAATGACCACAGTAAGCCACTCCCAATGCTCAAGACGACAAGAAATACATCTATGCACGAACAAATTACTAACAAAAAAAAGAGACGAACAGGTCACAAACAACTCCACCAAAGATGAGTCAACTAAATACAACGACGTGATGCCCACGCCTAACATTTTTATCCGTGTAGCATGGTTAGTAGGGGAACCGAATATGGACGCCATTTGTATGGCCAAAGTTCGTCAAGTCTTCGTGATATTTTATTTGGTAGGATGCATCAACTACCGTGAACCGATCAGTATTAACAGCTCGTCTCTATCTTCCAGCGTTCTCATTGTTCTATGTTGTTCTACGGAAACTGAAATAGCTAGTATCACGCGAGGCTCATGTTTGACATAACTGTTAATATCATTCTAGTAGTTCGAAAACCACACCAAAGTAACCAAACCCAAGCGATGACTGTAAGGATAGTGTCCTGATCACTTGTCTAAAAACGCACATAACACTTAGTTCATCACAACTTATCAGAGACATTACAGGTACATACTGACAATTTTGTATCAGTGTCGGACATACATAGAAAGACAACAAACTAACCCCATGGTTTGTTTGAGGTGACTGTCGAACAAGCAGTTCCATTGCTTTACGCGTTTGTTTGTCGCTCGTATCAGGCACGTTGTTCTGACAAAAATCCGGTACTGTGGGTGGGTCAATGGTTCGCTCCCGTAGCAAATGCACAGTGGCATCTAGGCGCTTTGCCATACGCTCCAACGTTGTCAATGAGCTAGCCAGCTCCGATGGGGCTAGGCCACCAATGTGACCGTCATCATCCACGCCTAAACGATAGATCGCCTCACCACCACCTTCGTTAAGACGCCACTTCATCTGTGTGACCAAATGTTCAAATCTGTTGGGCGTGGGGTTGACCAGTTTGCGCTGAAAGGAGAAGCAAAATGTGAAAATATAGACCGGTGTTTGGAAGAAAGTTTAAAATGCACAGTGCAGCCGAAGGTGTTCCTTATTTTCTCCTTAACCCATGGTAAGTTTTCTGCTAAGCTGGAAGAAGGACTTTACACATACACACACTTCATCAATGCTGCATCTTTCTTTAAAAGAAATGACAGAAGTATTCTTAAAATGGCAAAACGTGTCATTTAAAACAACTAGATAATATTCCACGACTTTTCCAGTTAACGTGTACACAGCAAAGCGACTGCTTCAAAAGAAACCAACCAACAGGTCATTGTGGTTTATGGAAGACTCGAGATATAATCTGCGTTAAGCGAAGCGACACATTTGCATCAATCGAGTTCGAATTTCCCCCAAAACCATAAAGTAAACTAGCCGTTAAAGCACCGGAAGATAGCTTGCATACAGCTCCTAGACTTTCACGTACAACACGTGCTTCATTAGCATTGCACATGAAAACAATTAACCTCTGATATCCACATATTATTCAAGGATCGTAGCATAACCACAATAATGGATGCGTACAATATAATAAGCATAACCTCAGAATGATATAAAGATCACCTCCAATCACACACCGATAACCACCATGGTGATAAACATTGCGATAGAATGTGGACCAACCCCAGTAGGTTGGCATTCATACAGAGGTCCAACATAGGCACAAAAACTACACGTAAGTTTAGATCATCTCAGACCCCTGCCCTGATGACTCCTGCCAGGTTCATATCGCTAACAGAGTGGAAATAGAGTCAAGTCGAGAGAGCTCTTGCTGCGCAGCGTTCCCACAAAATGCTCTTCTATTGCCACCTTATTATTTCAATTGATTACAGGTTGTTGCTCCCAAACTTCCGATCAAAGAAAAGCATCCAGGGCAATGCAGCAAACCATCTTCAAAGATGGATATTGACGCTATTTAACTAAGATCATGACATTGGGAATGCGTTCGCGAAGTTCATCAAACAAGTGAACGCTCTCTTCTGCCTAAGTGGTTTCCAGACGCCAAATCCAGAAGAGCCTGACATATTCTTTAAAATTGATGCCGAGGTCAGGCTTGTACACTGCATAGATCCGAAGGGTTACGTCGATTAGGACTTCCGCTTCGCCAAGTATGACCACGCACGACAAGCCAAGGAGATCACAACCAGGAGAAAAGCAGTTACACCCATTGGGTTGTATGTCGCATCATTGACTGCGCAGAAGTACCTAGGTAGTAGGGCATGATTCCACTAGTATACAACAAGGACATTTTCACTTTCACAACACTACCGTTCTTCGAATAAGAAGACAGTTAGAATGGATGCTCCCAAAAAACGGACATTTTGTAAGCTTAGTAGTTGGTAATGGCCGCTGACTTGTTAGCCGTTACAGGCAAAAAAACTTTCGGTGCTCCACAGAGGCTTGGCGTAACTTTTACTGCCTGTGGAGAGCACAGTAGTAGTCAGCATTAGATATCAGTGTTTTGTCCACTGCGCCCTAGGGCCAAGCAAGCACCTCATAACGACGTGAATCTGGCTCGTGAGTCGGAGGTTTCGCGTAGAGCCCCCAATTTCACTTTTCTTTTCAACTGTTCTGTCTCTCCAATACCTTTTGGAAAATGAACGCAGTTTGCCTCATTAGTATTTGCATAATCCTGTCACCACCAAGACGATATCAATCACGCTGGGTCAATGCTTTAACGGTCGCAATCCAATGACTTGAGGGGCGCGTCATGGATAAACCGAAATGTATCTCGCAACAGAAAAAAACGACCGTGGAGGTACTAGAAACATCTGGTACCCCGTCAAGCAACGCTGAATTCGCAAGTACCTGGAGAGTCGTCTTCAGCCAAGGTTTCCAAAGGATGGAAGGCTCACTTATCGTTAGACTCCATATGTCTGGTATTCATCTTTTCCAATTTAAGATGTCTTGATATGAATTTAAGATGTCCCAAAGGAGTTCTCTGGGTTTCAACGGCGAACGAGGACACACGGTTAGTGTGCCAATTGACAGGGTAGGCTAACAGAAACAAGGATCGACTGACTCTTACAGGGTGGAAGGACACAGATCTGTCGTCACGAAGGAGTAAACAAGGCTGGTGCGTCTGGACACGGTGTCCAAGCTGACGGAGGTGCACTCTAACACGTATGCGGTGAGCAGTGAGAGCGTGTCCGTATGAAGTAGAGCGCGCACGGACAGCACATATGAAAAACCAGCCTTCTATCAGCGGCTACGTGAGCGATCTACTCAGACTGGTATAGAGTTCGGCCTTCGTCGTCGCCCGAACGACCGGATAGATCTGGCAAGCCCTGTCTCGAGTACTAGAGTGGTTGCCATCTGAGTAACAGTTTGACGGGTCTTGATAACCGAAAGTTGAAACACCCAGAGCAATACTGACCGTCTAAGAAGCGTGGGCCCGGATTCAAAATCCGAAGTGCAGACCAGAGGACATGCCCCCAAAATAAACCTCCTGGTCGAGTCGGGTCGGTGAACGGCCTCAACAAACCGCTGTAACCACAGCCGGAGAGAGGGTGAACGCGCATTTCACGTCAAGTCCCTCGCCCCCATCGTTCTAGTGTTTCAGGCACCATGGTCTATGATCGATATCTGGCTGTTTATACACTTCCCTGTAACCGTTTCAGCGTTGGAAAAGCAACGCTGAACTGGGAACCGGCTAGAATCGGTGACTGCAAGTGGGCAAACTAAAAATACGATATTACCCTAACAGACTGTGTTATCACGATAAGTCTTCCATCAAGCGGTGAATAATAAAAGGCTGCACTAATGACCAGTACAGAGGTGTAAGTTACATAGTGATCGAAAAACAAAAATCTTCCAACAGAATCTGAAGTACGTCATACTATTCTTAGATTTACCGCGTCATTTGTGAACCCTAAAGTGACGCTTTACAGCCATGCTACCACGACGATAAAAGTCGATTGAAGTCTCAGTTTTGTGGCCTGGTTACTGGACCGTTTTGTCCAACTGCCTGTCAACATGTCTTATTTGACCACGCCATCCACATACGTATGTTGTGAAGACAACTGACTACGTTCTTGAGATCGGGGTAGATATGTCGTTCAGAAATGCTGTCCAAATTGAAGTGTTGTTCTCTGGAAGCTTGTATTGTCCTGTAAGATGCAGTGTGTAAATTGGACTGGACTAAATATCATGTCAGAACCACATCACATTGATGGACCGCGACTAAAAAGATAAGGTCGTTTTAGTAGGAACAGCTACGGATGCTAACGCTACAGATAAACCAAATGCAACACATAGGACACTGGATACCATTATTTAGGACTGGCTCTATCTTTCCGACGTATGCTTGCCGGTATCGTTTACAGCACCGTATGAGAACTGTTATGCGCTTGAATCTTTTCATTCGTTCGCATTTTACTTCGCTCACCACGTTCTCTATTTTGCACTCCAGCCATTTGGTTTGTTTACAAGTTGAATAAAGCCTATCGTTCTGGCAACTCACATTCTCTCGTAGCGCCGGTCTGCCGAACATGTTTATCTATCCAACTTGTAAAATGAGCGATCGTGCCCAGTGTCTTGATCGTTTTGACGTTCACCTTTGTTCGCCTACGGCAGCTGATCAGTGGCTTCACTGGCGGAAGACATTCGAGAACTTCCTTTCTGTTGTACAATCACTTGAAAGAGACGCACTGGCCACTCTCGTTGATTGTCAGTTCATCTGTATACAAACATGTCGCGGAATGTGATTCCTATGAAACAGCCACGCGTACGCCCCAGAACTTATACATATACAACTTCTGCTCGACACGTCCTATCCAAGCAACAGGACAGGCAAAGTCCGAGTGAATTCCTTTAGAAACTCAAAACGTTGACTTCGGACTTTGATTTAGTGTCATGAAGAATTTCTTCGTGATTCATTCACTCGTCCTCTCCAGATTCCCGTAGAATTTATAAGAAGTCAATTCATTAGATAGCTGTATGGATTTGTAGCACTTCTGTGATTTTCGATGACCCGTTTGATCAGTTATAATTTTCATACCTAACTCGCATTCACTCTATGTAAATATAAAAGCCTGATGAGAATGACCGGAAACAGCTGACAGCAAAAAGTGGGTGAAGCAACCTATAGGGTTGCCGTGGTGATGACAATACGTGGTGTGATTGTATGCGTGTCCATACCCTGTCTATCTCTAACTGTCTGTCATATATAACTTGCATTTTTTACGTTTGCGACTGATGAGAGTAAACGAAATGTTAACATATCGCAACATATGTCTTCTTTCTGCGCTGATGAAGTTATTGAAGGGAACTCAGTGTTTCAAAACTGAATCCATTCACTCGTGGTTTAAACATTCGTTTAGTCCGTCAGCGACTACTCAAATATAAATCAGCCTTCGATTTAGTTAGACAATTGGAACTAACCCAACAGCAATCAGTCCCTTACAATCAACCCTCTTGCGCCGTATCGCCACAAGTTACCGAGTACCCTCAAACGTTCAACTCAAAAGCAAGACACTGAATGTATGGCGGCCACAGACAACTTTCCAGAACAGAATAGCTGTGTTATTTCTGTGGATTACGTCTGCATCTGCATTTGCGAAATCAGTGTCCAGCTCGTGATGCTATCTGTAAACACTGTGGAAAGAAGGGATACAACGAACAGATATTAACCAACCAAGACTGTACATTTTGTAGCAATACGGGAATCTGTTACCGTCTACCACAGTTGCAGAGGCTCCCCCTTGCTTGTCAGATGACGTTGTTGCGAGCTCTCATTGGCACAAGCAGTTCGAGAAGCTACATATCTCATTCTGCTGTTCAGGCACACAAATGGCAAAGCCATTCTCCTTGGTAAAGGATAATTACATCTACCAGTTTATCCGGTTTCACATTTGGTCAACGTTGCACATCTATTCGTTTCGAACTACCATAACTACCAAATTGTCATTTATCAGCAACCTGTGTATTGATGTATTATTACGACTTTCTTAAAAGACACAAATGCACCGAAATACCTTTCTCTGGCTCTGAGCCATCATTTTGACCTTGCAAAATACTTGCTCTGTTGCTTCCCCGTTCCTGCTTCAACTTCTGTAGCCTGAATGTCGGCCAGTCGTCACCAAATCGAGGCGCCATGGTTTACCTGATGAACTCTGTCAAATCTGAAACTGAAAAACTCTTGAACGTCAAGGTTATCGATCCTTCTGCTTCACCTTGGAGAACCCAAGTCCTGGTAATGTTTAAAGAACGACAGAAGCGTCGAATGGTAGTGGGCTGCAGTCAAGCAGTCAATCGGTTCACTTACGTAGACTTCTACCATTTACCTCGGATTGACGACCTCAGTGCGAAGATTTCTCGTTATGAAGTATCCAGTACTCTAAATCTTCAGTATGCGTCATCAAATACTCAACAAGACAGAATACATCCACACTGCTTTCGAAGCTGCCGGTAGTCTTTGTCAGTTTACTCATACTCCTTTTGCTGTTACCAATGGTGTTGCAGCGTCTCAGCGTGCTACCGAAAATATCCAACGAAAGAAGTTGACGGAAACCTTCGCTTACTTGGACAACCTGAATATCTGCGACAATTTAGACGAATTTCATGATCGTAAACTCATACACTTCATCAACACCACTCGAAAATACTGAATCACTCCCAATGAACAAAGAGCAACTTCTTCTTGACAAGTATCGATAAATTTTCTCGCTTCCCTTCTGCTCATCCGTGTACTGACACTTCTTCGTCCATCCATGTCAAGATAATTACTTCCATTCCCCCATGATGACTACCGCAACCAGCCATACTACAGCCTATAATCCACAGTCTAACGAGCAGGCTGAACGTTTAAACGGTACCATGTGGGAAACTATGTTGCTGGAACTCAAGTCGAAAAGCCATGTGGTGTTGAAAACCAGGTGTTAGTAGATGCGCCTCTACACATTCTTTACTGCGCACTGCGACCAGCTGTATCCTACACGAGCGAATGATTCATCATAACCGTAAAGTTTCCACAGGTCTCTCCCTACCAAGTTGGTTAGTGAACTCCGACCAAGTTACCCACCGGAAACAAAACCGGACGTCGAAATATGATCCGTACGTAAAGAAAGCTGATTTGGTCAAATGTAACCCGACTTATGCTCGCGTCCACCACCTCGACGGCCGTGAGAATACAGTATCCCCACGCAAACTGGCACCAGCTACAGAGGATAGTGTGATGACTGACGAAGCAGTAGAAAAGGACAGTGAGGCGCCCGATTCATACCCAAAGTCTCCTCCTTTATCCATGTCTGAGGACAATCGTGATAACGGTTTCAATAAACACGACTTGTACGAAAATTCTTTGGGCCAGCAACAAAGGGTTAGGCCTGCGTTCTGAGGAATCGAGAGATTTAATCCTTACATCCTATTTCTCAAAGTTTGTGCTCCATGATTCACGAAAATCTCACTGGCTTTTCCTCCAGATAGGGTGAATGTTATGCACTCGTATCTCTTCCTTCGTCTGAATTATTCGTCGCTCATCACGTTCTCTATTTTGTATTGAAACTATATGGCCTCTTTACAAGTTGAAGAAAGTACAGCGTTCTGGCAACTCGCATTCTCTCCTACTATCAGTCTGCTGAACGTACATTTCGAATCATCACAACTTGTACATTCCGTGTAATAACTAGTCGGTATCCAATCTCACCGGCTTTTTATTATATTACGTTTAGTTACCGCATATCTGTCACTTATGACAACTAAAGGCAGAACTGAAACACCCAGATTAATCGATCGATCACGGTCTCCAAGCCTGGCTTAATGGTGTCCGGTGCAGGAGGCAAACCACTGCAGGGACCTGGCTTGGCTTTGGGTGACCTGTACATGACTCATGCGAGACAAACTGTCTCATGTGAGTAGCGTAAGGAACTGATGACCACTGTGCCAACAGTACGACTAATAGCAGGTTCCCGACCTAAAGTGCAACCTTGACGTGATGGTCAGGCCTGTGTGCTGCTTTGGTGCGGCGGGTTATGTTGACTAGGAGTGCGGTCCTTCCAGGTGCAACCTTGTCAGATAGGTTGAAGGGGAGTAGTCAAATGAAAAGCGGATGTCCTCAAAAGGCTATATGTCGCACTATTGATCGCCTAGGAATGCATGGGTAGAGGCAAGATTCTCTGGGCATGTGGCAGGAGTATTCTACTAGATGCCGCACTTATCTTCCATAAAAGGAAGAAGGAGGCTAGGAGAATAACTCTCAAAAGA
Source organism: Paragonimus westermani (assembly GCA_008508345.1). NCBI lineage: Eukaryota > Metazoa > Platyhelminthes > Trematoda > Plagiorchiida > Troglotrematidae > Paragonimus > Paragonimus westermani. The sequence continues at coordinate 113,143 of QNGE01001057.1, forward strand.
CGACTAGCTGGCATCCTTAATGCCACGAAGTGGTTGGCCACTTTGGGTCGTGTTCGTCTCCCGGGCTGGGGCCCTCGCGACTCACATAGTCGGTGGCTGGAGACTCCAGGTGAGATGGCGGCTAATCGAGCTCAGTGGCGTGAATGTTGTCGTTATTTAGCCGAGTTTTCTATGAAGTGAGTGCATTTAATGGCGCGGAGCAGCGAAAACCGTATTGGAGCTGTCTTGCTGATGACGCCCTATTCTCACTTGCAGCTCGGTTGTTTGTTTGCAAGGTGTAGGCACCTTGATGTTAAATGCCTGAATATGGACGTAATTATTTTCAGTAGTTAGATCCCTTCTAGTATCCTTCTTTTTTCCTTCTCTTTCTATATAGGGTTTGCTTTTTCTTCATGGTTGTGTGGCAGTTCAGCATTAGTGTGAACCACTGATGTATTGCTGTCTATGGTGACGATGAACGGTTGACCGTGACCACCGTCGTACTATCCAGTACGGTATCGTCCAGAAAACTGGTGAGGCTTCGAATCCATCTACTGCACACAGAAACGATCAGAATCAGACATTAATGTCTTATTCACTGTCGCTTCGGGCTACGCAAGCTACTCACTGCCAAGTGAGTCGGACTCTTGAGTCACTGGCTTCCGATAAGGTCCCTCCTAAGAAAAATCCTGTTGTTTCGCAGGACAGAATTTTGAGTCAGAGATGCGGGGTGGGGTCCCTCAAGCCAATCGCCGTCTTCTGAAGTGAAATCATTCACCCATCACGATTTTCTCCTACTATTTCCCCCCCTAAGTCTTCTACCTTCTACGTGTTTTCAGGCGATAACTGTTTTCTGAGGCCAAGATAACTGGTACACATTGGAGCTCTCAGTGTCCGTGTGCTCAAACAAGCCCGTCAGCAAGATGCTCTCGCAAGTATTCTTTTAATTTTGAAGCTTGATTTGTACTGCGTATCGGAGACGCGAGTCTATGATTCTAGCACAGTCTTCCACTTGTGCTCACTCTTAGATAACTGTTGATACAAGCGCTTCTCTCTCAGGGGGTCCCGGTGCTGCCAAGGCCGAATCACGTGGTCAAGTTGGAGTGAGAATCGCACTGAGTCCCAGATCAGAGCAGTATTTGCTCGACTAGATCCCAGTGAACAGTCGCTCGTACGCTGCCAGACGTATCACGGTGGTTAAGGTCTGTCAACGCCAATTATAAAAGCGTTGTGTATTCATACCGGCGTACGCCCCAACTGACAGTTGTTCGGATCCTACCAAAGATGCAGTCCACGATGCCCTCGTTGACCTTCTGAATCAGGCTAAACACTCAGACATAATCATACTAGCGGATGATTCGAGTGCTTAGCTTGGTCCTCTTTCTCCACGAGAAAAGTGGCCGGGAGGTGCGTTTGGTGTCCGGGAACAGCGCACTGACAATGGCGAAAGACTGCTGCAGCTGTGCACATCCCACGGTCTCTTTATTTCGAGCACCTCATTACAACACGGTAAGGAGCAGTTACATGAAAACCTTCCTGTGGTTCTTAGCCGTGGAGAGCTGGGCAATATAGCAGTCAGTTACAGGTGGCGCCACTGTGTTAGAGACTGTCGTGATCTTTGAAACAACTACATGGACTCATTCCATGCTGTTGTGCGCACAAGTTTGGTTTTTCATCTGCCCAGAGGTTATGCGTTCGTAAACGCAAGATAATTAACTGAAATTCGACCGAGGAGAATGTAATGAACGCTTGCCAAGAAGCACTGGCAAACAAATTGCCCAGTGCGAGTCAGGTGAGTGAACTTAATGAGCACTGAGAAAAGATCGCACCAGCTACGAACATGCTGTGAAGAGGTGTGTTCCGAAGGAGTTGCGACAGAATTGGACTTCTGTCAAGTCGACAAACCTCACGAACAAGCATCGCTCGATTCCACCTGATTCTGAATATGACAATGACCGTGGAGAAACGAAACGCACACTGACTAAAAGCCTGTGCACAGACCTTCAGCACCACTTGGCCGAACAATCGAGAGAGATGGAAAGAACCTTTCTATTTGTGAATAGCAGGCTTTCTCTGATTCTTGGTAAAACTGACCCCCGGGTCGGTGTGACGCCAGGGGGGGAAGATGGTCCACTTATCACCAGCCAATCATGCCGACTTGACAGAGACTGGACATTTTAAACAACAGTCAACCTGGCCTCAACCAGATCATGTGAACGATGGGGTTCGAATGGTCAATTCTTGAGTTCCAGATAGCTCCTCATCGGAAATAGGAGCGGTCCTGGAGCTCAAACTATCGGAACGTAACAAAGATCATAGTCTAGACCCTCCCTCTCTTCCGTTTTTCAGGGATGGTGAGGACAGGATGATACTAGAACCGACGAAACGACTATAGACCATTTTAGAAACTGAAAAGGTATCTCGTGATTGGCTCCTTTTCAAAAAGGGGGCCCGAAGTCTCTATGACAACCACAGAGGGATCAGTTTGGTATCCGTTGCGTCCAAGTTACTCGCTTAACTCACTTTACATCGGGTCAATAGGCCCAGAGGAAGTCAGATACGCGAACAGGCAGAATTCCGATCCGGTCTAGGATGCGTTGATCATTTCTACCTAGCGACGGATCTTGGAACATCGACAATCTTACAGGCAGCCGACGGTCGTGGTCTTTCTCGACCTAAAGACTGCTTTCCATTCGGTTGCCCGTAACGTTCTCCGAAACTGTTGTTCTTAAAGAAGTACCATGAGAATGTGAATTTGTTCGGATCACTGTATGCTCACTTTGCAGGTAGGGTGAAGTTTTATGGAAAATTGTCTGGAGGTTCACCAATCCTAGTGTTGTTTGTCAAGGGCGTCTGATTTCCATTCTCTCCTTCAATATTGCTACGGACAACATTCCGGAAAGAGCTTGAAGAGTTCAGTAAGCTTGGTGTTGAGCCTCATCCTGGAACTAGGATGATCTACCCGGAGTATGCGGATGACGCTGTCTTGCTGAATCTCACCGCCAAAGAAAGCCAGATCATGCTGGACAAGGTGACTGGTCGGGTGGATTGTACAGAATGCGCTTCGCACCTCCAAAATGCAGTGCTGCTTCAAGACTGGGGCATTTCCAATCCCGCTCTCTTTACTGCAGGTAAGTAGATAGAGACTGTGGACAGTTCCACATACTAGGGTTACATCATCTCGTCAGCTTGTAATATTTCTGAAGACACGGGTTGCCTTTGTCAATTTGCGTCATTCGTGGCATCGAAAAGATATCCGATTGCCGTTGAAAAGAAGGATGTACAATGCTTGTGTACGTCGCGTTTTGCTCTATGGTTTGGAAATGTGATTTTTTTGCAGCAAAGGTGTGGGCAGACCTGCTGTGTTTGACCATCGTCGTCTCTGCCAGTTTGCCCAGACTAGGTGGGAAGATCGCACGAGCAACACAGTGGTTCGCCGGCGCGTATTCCGAAACCATCGGGATGCACGATCAATTGGTCAACTACTCATGGTGCACAGCTTGCGATGGTTGGGTCACGTACTCAGTATACCGTCTAGCCGTTTACCGTACCAGGCACTATATATTGACACCACCAACAGTTGAGTGAAACCACCTGATAATCATGCAACGACGTGGTCACCAAATACAAAGACCCTGACTCGTCCGCTGAACAAAATCGGCAGGTGTCGCATGCCTGGCTGGGGTCTTTGTGATCACTCAAATCTTTGGTTAGAAACGCTATCCGAGATGGCAGTGTGCCTCAGTAACTGGCACAATCCTGCACTACTACTAGTCTTAATTTCTCCATGCAGTCTTCTTTCATTAGTTTCTAGTCCTCTCAGTGGCGTTTTCGTCCAGAATAACGCACGTCACTGTTGAGGCGAGCGGCGGCCCCTGCTACAGTACCTTCTGGTCAGGTTCATGGCTGTTGTGATGATGATGAAAGATAGGCTAGACGCGGGCAATAGCATCCGTAGCTGTGTACCGTGCCCAGAGAATGCGCTTTTCGGACCAGAGATCAGCATTACCAGAAATTAGTAGCAGACAGTACCATCATCCCGTGAAGGTGCTGGAGGAAGACAGGATAAGAATAACATGCTCCGGAAGAGCGAACATTTCGTCTAGCGGTCTTGCGCAGCGGATCATCCATTAGGGCAGAACGGTATCGTGGGCAACGAACGTTGACGAAAATGTTTTGTGCCTGGAATGTCTGGGTAAGTACCAACAGGTGAAACAGACGACCTATAACGCCACAGCTGCTCTGACCAAAGCTGTGTGGACTTGGACACATTAACACATTCCTAACAAGAATTCGACAAAAAAGTAGTTTTCAAAAACTGGACGGGCTGACATACGATACAAATCACCATTACGGAGAGTTCCGCCATTTCCCATGCTAGAGAACTTAGTGAAATTGAGAGTGGGCAGAATGAGGTGTAACTGGCCAAACGGCAACTAACACGCCCTCGTAAAAGTTCGAAGGGACGATGCAACAAACAGGCAGCTACCGTTTAGAGCACTGGTTAAGTTAGGAGTTAGCCTGATCAAACCCCGTAGAGCGTCCCAGTGAGACAAAAAAAGGATTAGGGTGACAGTGTTCTGAAAACTGACTGGTAACCATGGCTAGTGATCTTATGAAGTTACTGCGTAAGATAGTACAAGATAAAAGTTTGACGTCGTCTACCTACAGCCGTTTAAAAACACTAATGCGAAGGTTACTGGGAAACTTTCTGGAGTACCTTGTATTCGATATTGCCCACTTCTACTTCCGGAGGAAGACGGTTTGGCATCACGTTTGTGAAACATGTACAGCTATGACTGTTCCGAATACGTAAAAAGTCCTGGCCAAAACGAGGAGTCGTATCACTATCGTTGCAACAGCAATAACACATTCCAGCGTTCTCCAGGTCCGGTTCATTTTGTAGAGAGAAGTCTATCTCTGCTACCGGAGACACAAACAAGGAAGCCGGCCGCGGCAGCCTTCTGTTTCTCCCCGAAAACTGCTTCTTTGACGGCAAAATGTCAACCCCTTCCTGGTCGTTATTTGAGAAGTACAACGCAAGATCATCCATGATCCAACCAGTATTCCCCGCGGATCTACATTTTAAAGACCTCAACCACGGGAGTTTGAAAATCGCCACGGGAAAACGACCTAGACCTCATATAAATGTGGTCACTAAAACAAACCTTAACACTGGCTCAACCGTCCGTGATCTCCCGAGAGGCAGAGAAAGCAGCACATGGGAGGATGGTACGCATCATTTTATTTTGGTATGGGTCTGTGTCTTTCAAAACTTTGCAACTTTGCAGCAACTCCAATTTCTCAGCAACTGTTGTTGTTCATACATTCACCGGTTTTTCATGAGGAAAAAGTTTTCCGCGTGTGGTTCCCCACCCGCAAATATTCTGGCATGATTCTTCAGTACTGTATTATCTTGATCTTTAGCAGCTCTGTTTCCGAAAGAGTGTGGGTTGCCACTTCCATTTCTCGCTCGCGTGCATCGCTGAATTTCAACGATTTATACGCGGATTTGATGCAGAGGACCCAAAGAACCCGGATCTGGCCGGTCGATTTTTTCCGGTGTCAAGTGGGTGTCTGTTGAATTGTAAGGTAGATACCAAAACCGTCGTGTACCACTGCTCGGAACGGAGTAAGACAATTTCTCCGTTTTCAAGTAAATCAGAGTCAAGCAATGTTTTAAATTGGTCACTAGAAGTTTGGCTGTCGGCTTCGGAAGAGAGGCAGTTCTATTGGTTAATGGTCTCGTGATAGAAAAACTGTCTCCCAAGGAAGTTCGGGAGACAGAGCTTGTAAAGCTTCCTGGCATGTCCTTGTCGGCCGTTATCACTCGCAACGGTGGAGTATTGTTTTATTAGACCTATACTAGGAACGAGTTAGGCAACAATTAAATCGCCGCGGTGTCGTCAAAATTCAAACAGACAGAACAAGAAGTTCAATCTGAGACTCGGAAGCGACATTTATTGAGCCCACAACTAGTTTGGTAAGCGCGCCCTGGATACAACCAGCAGCTAGAATGGCCCTTTCCATGCAATTATCACAAAGTGGTTACCATACTCAGGGAACTGTGTTATGTAAATCCCGCAGAGCGTTTGAAACGCTTTCTTGTCTGTGCCCGGGAAAATGCGCTCCATCGTCGTAAGACGAACAAGACCATTCTTTACAATCGTCTCGTGATGATACGCGTCGTATAAGTTAGACAACATCCAGACACGTAGATCTTTTTCAGGTCGATTTTCGTGATACCTACTCTACAGAATGCAATTTGAATCACGAAGGCTTTGCCAAAGTCTCCACCGAGCCACGTCCATGCATATTTCTTATCAGTTAGTGGTGGACTCCAGTCGTCCGACCAACGCGGAGTTGAAATGGCAAATGATTTTGGGACAGTGCTTAATGATAGCAACTTTTTCTTGCCAAGCCACTTGGGATTGAACTTTGGTTTGGAGTAGAGAAAAATTGAAGAGTACAGTCGAACACTATCGCGCTTCAGAATGTTGACGATGGTAGTAATGACACTGTAGACAATTAATGTGATTACTCTCGTGGTAGTAAAAACAGGAAGACCTCGAGTAAACGGTACTGATAGCACATTGTGCATGAAAGAGTAGGGGACAACGATAGAGCTATAATCCTTGTTTAGAAATAACCGATGAATCAGGGTTAACATAGTGACAGCCACTCGTCTGATTTTTTTAAAGAATCTAGTGATTGTGCCATCACACCCTCCTCTGGTGGCCCATTCCAAATAGCATAGAAGAGAACGTTGAGTCTGTTCTTCTTGCACTTCAGGCAGCTGTACTGCATGATAGTTTTATACTAATGGCTGTAAGGCCTACAGTTCAGACGGGCAAAGGGATGGACTTGGTGGTGTTACTAATGTATTGGTTGGGATCACCCCATAGTTCATTGTACTTCAAAGGGAAACAGATTCGTTTTTGTAATTCTCCCTTCGTACGAGAGGGCATTCAGTTCTTCCAGCGGTTCAGTAGCTCGTTACTGGACCGTCTCAAGTGAGCCCATATTTCCTTTCAAGTTTGGGGCGAGTGTCTGGATGAGGACTTCTAAAAATGCCTAACCAACGTGTTATGGAGACCAGACGAGAAGAAGGGTGACTGAGAAGTTTCCAAGTGTTCTGCTCACCATGGTCAATCGATCGCTGCCTCTTACCTGGGTTCGGATGCTAATAACCTGCCAGAATCCCGCTCAGGAGTGACCGTTGATGAAGCACAGTACTATAAATGGGACCCTCCAGAGCCGGACTGTCCGATATGCGCACCTTGTAATGGATCGAGTCGTTGTGTACATGTAATTCTACAGTTCGGAAACGGGCGCAAACAAGATAATGAAGACAGGGGGAATTCAGTCGTTACAGTTTGAGAAGATCGCCATGTTCAGAGGTCCGCCACATCAATCAGGAGTTGCAGGGTCTGGTATTCAGACTTGCTATTTTGTAATACTTCTGATAAGTACACACTTCTCATGATTTATACGTGCAATGACGCTTCTGTAACATACTCGCCGCGCGTTCTTTTAGAGCATAACTCACTCTAACCACGGCCTGCCCTTTCTTTGGTTGAGTAGGATTTCATCTGATCACGGTGAAACACACATGCTTATATTTTGCCCCACAAAGGAGCTGCTCTCCCCGACACCCGTGTGTTCCACGAACCTTTTCCTGGTAACTCAATGGATGTGACGGTCAGTGGGCAGCATTATTCTATGTTATCCTGACACTTCCCTCTCTATATGGCTGTTTTATTCGCCGTTGAAATTTCCTCACTTAGTTTTTTCCGGATATTTGCTACCATACGGTTCCAATCGATCCAAACCATCCAGCAGTTCCAAGGAATTTTCAGCTCCAAGGTCGCAGTGACTGACGAGAAAGCTAACTCATAAAAGTATCTGAAGGTAATAATAGACCCCACTCACCTTCACTTCACAGGAATCGGTGAACAGAGAGGGCATGGGCGGGCGTACCATACATGCTAAGCGTTCCGACATCAGTTACACGTTATACTTCTGAACCAGTCTTTAACGACGTAGAAACACCGACGGACAGCGCCTCCACGGAGAGCGGTTCCCGGCGATACACTTGCAAAATGGTGAAACTCGAGTAGGAGACAGCTGAAGGGTCAGTAAGCTACGCACGCAACTTGTGTAGTATAGAACTGAAATGGCGGTAACAACACGATAGTTCGTTGCTTTAACCCGGAAAGGAACATGGCACGCCACTTTCCAGAAAAAGTGTTCTTTTGTCCGACTGTTTTAAGCATCAAGTTTGTGTGTATCCGCGGAAAGATAAAAAATGCGAGAGAATAAAACGCATGAAATGCAGATCGCCGTCTTAGGAGCTACAGAACTCTCCTTTAGAGCACTACCTAGGATAAGGCATGCTGAAATGGAAAATGAGAAACGTCAACAAGTGTAATCCGCAAACCAAACGGGAAATCTCCGAGCTCTCGACAACTCGTGGGGTGAAAAATACAGGAAGAGACGCGCACCGTAAGTGGTTGTAGGAAGCTCCCGTAAGCTTGGTGAAGATTTCGGAGTGGGTTCATCTTGAAAGCGTGAATAGGGCAAAGATGTACGTTTAGAAGCAAAGAAGCAGGCAGTTCAAAAGCGTCCACAAGGGAAATACATGAAAGTTCAATGCCAGCTAAGCCACAACTGCCATTATAACCAATAGTTATTGGTATCTAGGTTCCAGTGCTCTGAAGAGGTTGAAGAGACTCCCTGTGTACGCCAGGTAAGATAAACACACACCACGTGCAAAAAATTAACATGTATTTGACTTCCTGTGTAGTGGGCTTCTGGTGTAGCATGTGCAGTTCCCAGTGTGATGCTTACGATATTGGTTTGCCTGATCAACAGGTTCCGGAATGGGTAAGACCTTCTTTTGTAAGCCCCAGGCTGATACTGTGAACCAGAGCAGCTAAAGTGCGGCCCGTCTTCTTTAGTCGTGAATCCGGTTCTACTTGGAATGAGGCAGGCGTTGTAGTGTGGACGACAGCCCGTAACTAACGGTGAGTACTCTTCTTTGACCCATCGGCTGACAGCTGGCAAGCGGTAATTTGAAAGCGTTGAAGACAAGTATACGGTATGGACCAAAATACAGCGTAGGCGTGGGATGAGAACGGTCATCAGTAGCGGTGGAAGTGAGTAGGCCAAATGAGGGCGCCCAATTCTCCACAAACGTCTGTGCGGTCTTCTCGAATAAGATCTTGCTCATGGGTCTTGCTTTCGTTCAGCGTGTGAAGCAGCTTGTACAATTATGACAATGTACCGTGCTTCTCTGTCAATGAACATAGCGCAACCCGTCCGCCTAGATTTTCCTGCGTGATAAGCCAAATAAAGCGGCCATTACCGGATTCGACGATGGTGTAGTGCTAGATCCTGAATTCGTACGCCCAGAATTTCCCCAACATTATGTTACTGTGAATCGGAAGTCGCAGGGAGAAAACGATGAATCTGCAAACAAACATTTTTTATCGATTTACTCACCGTTCACAACAGAATTCAACGTAACAATTAAGGGGTGCTAGGGAGCTGGACGTGAGAGCACCTTCAGCACAACCGCACAGCAGACGCCAGAGTGAAAGAGTGCGTCGACGGAAAATTCCAGTCGACCTTCATAATTCAAACAAGCGTTAGGCTGGTTAAGCGGCGTTCCTAACGGTAATAGCTCAACATTGTTATCCTAGTGAATGTAACCTACAGGAGTAGAGATAGCGCGAATTCATTACACAGTTGAGAGCATAACTGCGATACTTATGCCAGCCCACTAACCTTGATGCTAGTGGTTTGTAGTAAGTTTACATATACAAGGTAATGTGAACGGGCGCGGTGGTACTGGCAAGGTAAATCTCACGTCGCGGGGAGTTTAGAATTTTGGGGACGTTGAAGGTGGTCTCACTACAATGGAATGATTTCTGTAATCAGAGTTCACCTGAAAACGACTTAGCACATTTCCTTGAGTTCACCAGGTTAGCCGCAGGTCTCGGGGTTTTCCGACCTTCAGGTAACTGACTTCCTAGTTGTACGGGGAAGAAAATGATTGCGATCACCTGCTTCTAGGTGTTCTGTGGAGATGTCACTTTAAGGTGTTTATTAAGCTGATAAGAGCAGAAGTATACATGGATAAAAAATCGTGATAATGTAGGGGTTTGTAGGGCAGGAGTGAGGGGTAATGAGGGTGCGCGTGGGTTCAAACAGATAAAAATAGCAACCAAGTCGGGTTAGGCGAGACAAACAACGGCCTGAATAGTGTACACCAACAACATCGCTAACAGACCAACACAACTACTGCGGCAAACATACAGAGCGCACAGTGCACTCTTGGTCCAATTTATAATTATAAAGGAGTGCAGAAAAAAGAGAAAAAGGAACAAAATTGTCAACGTGTGTTTCGGTGGGGGTTCGTACGTGTGCTGTGAAGTACTTTGACTGTTGCTACCTGTCTACTTGGCACTAACGCCTGACACTATAGTAAAATCGACACTTGTGGTAACCGCTGTGACGAACCTCACAGGCAGGATGTCCCAATGACGGGGAGCTCGCACGGGTAGTGTGGGTTCCTACAACAAGTCCGATAGGCCGCCCATTAAACTAAAAACGGTTCCCACGAGACCAGCCTTGCTGCTGGGTTGCAGTAGATGGGTTCAAGGATAAGCTGGGTTGGGTGGAATATTCCAGACCGTCAACATCCTGCACCAAAGACGCTGGTGATCAGGGATGCACATCTTTAGCTGCTTTGGTTCTCGCGGTGTTCCAGATGATTTTGTGGGCCATTGTTTTACGTGCTCTTGCGCACTTAGTTTAGAACTTGAGGAGACTAAAAAACGGCTGAGAAAATATGTTCGGTCAGACGACCCAGGTTCCTTCCGATGAATTGCATTACGCCATTGATTCTGCGCGCCCGTAAAGATTTGTTTTAAGAAGCTGTAAAATCTTTTTCTGACACTGATTCAAGATTGCAATGCTGCAATGCAGACTGGAGGGAGGTACTGGCCATTTGGTAAGTTCTGACGTTAACTCGGTGAGTGTTAAAAATCGTGCATCTGCTTGAGTTAAATGGAAACCGGTTTCCTACCGACCATTCATGAGTTCTGACCAAGGTGATTCTCTATCGGACCGGGCGAATACAGATATGTTACGGGTATATTTAAATCCCCTGAAAAATAAGCCACTGATAATACGTATTGAGAGTAGTGTCGTCGGTGAATGTAAGACAGAGTGTAAGGCCTAGTATCGGACCCTGTGGTAAACCTCTGAGTGTTATGTAGGCTTTGGTGTGCCCACCATGAACTCTGATACTGTATGACCCGCCGGGTAAGTAGACTCTTTGGCAATCTAGCAGTTTCCCAATGGTTCTGCAGGGCTCCGAGTTGGCTAGAGTTACTTGGTGATCGACTTTATCAAACCCCTCCGCGCTGTCCGGGTAATCATCTTCTACCCGCTTGCCGGACTCCGCTACCTTTGTCTAACAGCCTTAAGCAAGCCGTACGTTAGTGGTGCAGAAGTGGTTGGGACAGATGCCGTGTTGCGCGGGAATAGAAAAAATTGCGCACTTGTAGGTGTTGTCCGACATGATCACCTTCTAGGACCTTTAGAGCTTTTGAGATAGCCGCATGCAGTTCAATATGACACGATTTGAAACGCTGTCGCGACTCTCACTGTGGGGAATTGGTGTCACTTGACAGTGTTTTCATTCTGTGGGGGTTCCACCTCCCACCAACAAGTGATTAAAGAGGAGGTGCGATGAGACTGAGAAAGAGTCAGCACATATTTTAGGGAGGCCGCATGGGATATTTTCACGACTTAGAAACACGAATTTTTAGTTGTGTGAGTGTCCTGTCACACCTGCGGCAAATATCCAGAACATCTAAATGGACTATTTGAAGCCGGGTTTTGGTTCTCGTAACAGCCGAGGCACGTCGTATGTGAATGAACGAGAATAGTCTCCGCTGCCTGGATACAGGGTTGGCGGTGATACTCGGTATACCTAGCTTTGGCTTTGATAAACTAAACAGGTAGGCTTAGATCTCTCTAGGTTTTCCCGAGCGAATCGTCAGGTCATTCTGAGAGCAAGCGTTTTCACGTCCGACCGCTGCACTGGACTTGTTACGCGTCGCGTTGTAGTGAGTACTATCCCGCTCGGTGCACCCTAGCTGAACGTGGCTCCAAGACTCAAGTTTCTACAGTACGAGATTTTGAGTGCATCGTGTCCCGCGGTTCCTACCCTTCTTCTGTTGGAACAGTCTGAAAGCCAAATGCTTCTCAATTGCTTGCTACAAAACATTTCCAGAGGATGTCCATTGGGCATCTGTATACGTCGTATACCCATTTTTCCATGTCGTCTGTGTTAATAGTAATCTTTCGATGGAAGTGGATTTTTGCTCATTGTAGCGCGCAACATACGCCAGGGGAGCTTTCAGGCCAAGGACTACTGAAAACGACGTCGAACGGCGAGTTCGTACCGGATTGGATCGGATCGATTAGTGAGCTTTCCTGATCGACTTATGGTCGTTGATTCGCCACAACCTCGCAGCTAGCGGGAGGCGGCGTAACAGTCGTCTCGCTCTCACTTGGCCCATGACGTGTCGAACCGTCCTGGTCTAAGTGAGGCTCACTGTTCCCACTTGCATATGTGTACCAATGCGCACACTTCTGAGGTCATGTGACACATCTCAGTTGCGTGGTCGTTATTTACACAGTTAGCTGTTTTGAATACTCAAGCTGAATGTCATTTGATGCGGTCGAATCGCGGATAAGCAAGACGTTCATGATCCCGAATCGGAACAACAGAGATAATTACAGAAGTGTACATGGCTGGACGCGGCTCCGACGGACAGTACTGCATTAAGCTTTCACGCTTTCACAAATGAAGACTCAAAACATTGACCTGACCTTTCCTTTGACAACCCTTATGATACCATTATTCGTCAGCCAGTACTCCGGTTATTACGGTTGACGGTTCCACTAAAACAGCCGCTCACCCTAGGTTTCCGAATGGGCGACATAAGTCCGCAAGTTCTCGTCTACGAGAACCCACGGCAGAGCGGAACTTGTTCTGTAACAGATAATATAAGACCTTTGACGAACATACATAACCTCGTACTTCCCAATGTTGAATCAGCACTGATTCTTCGAAGAATAAAACGTGAATTGCGCGCATTCAGTGGTCGCCAACTTTCGCCATTTTGGCATGGGTATGGCGGAGAAGAAACCCGTGGGGGAAGACCATCGATGAAGGCTTAAACCAAAAACAGGCCCACTACAGAACCCAGAGGCACAGCACTGAAGTTGTCGTTACAAGTGGAGAAGGCATGGTTAACACAGTCATTATTCCAGTCAGTCAGTGGTCAATCCAATCACATAGAATGTCGTCCTACAACACATATACATCAAGATCGTCTGTCAAAACCGCGTATTTCTTCTGGTCAGACGCCTTGATGAATTCGGCGCAACCGAAATAGGCATCACCAAACTGGTTAGCTGATTTCTCTCACTGGCCAACAATAAAATGAGCCCGTAAGAAGGCTCATCTCCGATGACATGTTCTTCGCCAGTGGAAACATTTTGACAGAATAAATACTCATGCAACGAGTCATATGTCGAATCGTCTGATACGCTGACGAGTTTTGCGGAAGTTTGACTGGATGAAAGTCACTTAGTTGGCTGCATCTAGAACCTTTGGAGGTGTGTGCAATGCTAGTATGCTTTAAACGTTGGTTTTTAAGCCGTCCTAAATAGAATATGTAGGCAACAGCTCAGGGGGTTCAGTGAGCTCTTGTGCCTCTCCATACCCAGACATTTTTTGACTAACCTCAGAAGTGCGGGAACTTTTCCAGAGAAACCTCATTCGGATTATTCAGATCGTTAACCTCACCACCAGATCAGAGATTCATAACCAAGGAGATTGGGTTGTCTATACCAAAACACCGTCGTAAAAATCTGCGAAAACATTCGTGATTCCCGTACTACGGCTGACAAGTTCCGCACGATGATACGGCCATAGTACTCCAGTCTTTGTTTTCCGAGTTGGAAAATCGTAACCAACTAGACTTCTCTGATCATTGGTGGAATGTGCGACTGAACGTTGGTGAATATGCAAGCGCATCCTTTGGATAAGGGTGTTGCACCGAATGCTATTTCGATCGAAGTAAATCCAATGATTCCCAAATTGGCATCAACTATAACATAATTAGGCAGGCGGTTTTCTAAGTTTGAGTCAGTTTCGAGCTCTTCCGCGCTTCCGAACCGTTAGTGGTGTGGACTCAGCAACAGCGGTGGATAGAACAACCGCTACCATAGGAAACAGCCCGTGAACAGAATAAGAGAAAGTGAAGTCGTTTCAGGTCGATCAACTCAGTGAAAGTTCCAACGATGACTCTCACTTATACGCATAAGATTAATTCTGTAGAAGAAATACAAAGAGATCACTGAATGGTCGGTTGGCTTATCATCCACCATTGGGCACTACTTTTTGAGAGCATACGTGAAAAAGCGATCATCCACAACCTGCCAGTCCAAACCACTGTCGAGAACTCAGCCGAACTCACGACTTCCGTAGTGAGATCCCCTCCAGCGTGCCCAAATTCCTATTCCTGTGATCTAACAGTTGCCTCACCGGCACCACCATATCTGCTCACATTGTGAGAAACACGCCCAGGACAGCATGACCAACGTACAGATTTTTAAGCGTATACACAGTTGAACACCGAAATTGTAAATTTTACAATGAGTCAGCTGTGTGAATAAAGCAACAAAACAGATATTATGTGAGAGGAATATTCAACTTTAGGAAGAAAATGTTAAGATACATACATAAGAGACGATAGTACCTGGGATCTGAAAAAAATCAATAAAATAGTTTATTTGTTACATAGATTGAAACTCCACAAGGTGATCGCTGGCCTAATACTCAAGGTCGTGTCAAAAAAACAGGTGCTTCGAGGATGGAAGGGACGTGCTGACGGAGAATTTGATCATTATTTCATGTAGATAGTCCCGGGAAAATGTGCGGAAAATTTTCTGATGATTGGGGGATGTTGGAAAACATATACTTTCACGGGAAACGGATGGACCTCTCGACCGGGCGTCATTCTTCGCTCAAGCTCCTAAGAATCTTGAGGAGCTCGCGATATGCACAACCATTGTGGGATTTTAAGTGTACGGGTGCAATAGAATACTTTCGCGCGTGGGATATATCAGTGAAACCAAGAATGTAAAACAAAATCACGCAATAAATGGGAAAACGTTAAATTTAGTATGTGAATGTAGGGGCCTGGAGATTTCACTGGCCTTCCTGCGGTATGGTGTGTAAAATAGTTCCAAAACTGATGGTTGCATATTGTACCTAGGCTATTAAAAAGCCCGCATGATGCATGTTGTCCGATTGTTTGTCTATATGTCAGGTGACCGTGGCGCAAACCAGAAGGACACACGTGTCACCTTCTTCCGGTTTACTCGCTCATCGACGGCCGGTCTCTAGCCTCTCTTGCTATTTCGCGTGTCGGTGCCTTTAAAAGCGCCATCAGAGACCACCTGTACATTTCGTCGGATGAAGATTTGGTCTCTCTCCTCAACGGCCTTTGCTTTTCACGTCTGATAATTGCGTGCCTGGAGAAAACGCGACTTAGTGCGACGAGAACTGAATTGGTGAGCCTGACTGAATTTGTGAGCCTGACTAAATTGGTGAGCCCGTTCGAATAACTTTTGTTTTCCACAGGCATATATTTTGCATAACTGTGAGTTGCTGTTTCTTTAAAACATTTTACATACTCATTTTTCGAATTAAAAAAATTGATTTATTATCCAATCCGCTTTAATGGAGGCTCAACCGCACGTTTTGTCAGAAGCTTGGGTCAGTGCATTAGCCGTACCGTCTGCTCCTTTTAGAGAGAAAATAATCCTAAATCGTGGTTTGCTCAGTGAGAAGCCACATTTGCGCTACGACAGATTAGTTTAGAGCTAACGCGTTTTCACCACGTAGTTGCAGCACTGCCACCTCGCGTCATTAACGAGGTGGACGATATTCTGGAGTTACCAGACTCCACGAAGCCCTACGAGCAACTCAAGGCGGCCGTAATTAAGCGCGTTGGCTTGTCCGATCGCCAACGTATTTCTCAGCTTCTGAGTGTGACCGAGCTCGGTGACCGTAAACCATCGCAGCTCCTCCGCCACATGCAGCGGTTAGAAGGCACGGCACACATAGAAGAGGCTCTACTTAGGGAGATATGGCTACAGCATTTGCCTAAGGATATGCAAAACATTCTTAGTGCAAACCCATCAGCAACCTTGTCAACCTTGGCTGATATCGCCGACCGGATCAGGGAAACATACGGCGCCGCGGTTTCCCAGATCGCTTCGAATAGTCAGGGCGCAATTGCAACTCTAACTGCTCAAGTTACCACCATAACTAAACAAGTTCAGACCTTAACGACGCATCGTTCGAGGTCACGTTCGACTACCCCCACTCGACGATACAGTAGCCACGCAGGGTCACGTGATTCCCGTCAGCCGCCACCGAACGCTAACTCGGATCACTGCTGGTATTACTAGCAATTTGGCCAGAAAGCCCGACGATGCCAACAGCCTTGTACCTTTGGTCCAGTCAGCAAACAGGGCAGCCAAATCCACATGGTTAACGACGTAACTGGCCCGCCTGATCGCCTGTTCTTTCTAAAAGATCACGAGTCGGAGATTCGCTATCTTATCGACACAGGTACCGAGGTCAGCGTGATCCCACCTGAGACCCACGACTTAAACAGGTCATCTATTTCGAATCTTCGCGCGGCCAACGGAAGCACTATAAAAGTGTTTGGTTAGCGCTCTCGCACACTTAATTCAATGCTCATCGCACTAAGTCGCGTTTTCTCCAGGCACGCGATTATCAGACGTGAAAAGCAAAGGCCGTTGAGGAGAGAGACCAAATCTTCATCCGACGAAATGTACAGGTGGTCTCTGATGGCGCTTTTAAAGGCACCGACACGCGAAATAGCAAGAGAGGCTAGAGACCGGCCGTCGATGAGCGAGTAAACCGGAAGAAGGTGACACGTGTGTCCTTCTGGTTTGCGCCACGGTCACCTGACATATAGACAAACAATCGGACAACATGCATCATGCGGGCTTTTTAATAGCCTAGGTACAATATGCAACCATCAGTTTTGGAACTATTTTACACACCATACCGCAGGAAGGCCAGTGAAATCTCCAGGCCCCTACATGAGCTTTGTCGAGCAATGTGATATTCTGGCATAACCTTTTATGTGACGCTAGTAGCATTGTATTAATTGGTGGAATTTATACCATATGCGAACAGTTGTTATCAAATAACGCGGAAAGAGACCGATGATCAGCCTTCCCTAGTATAAGATTACTTCCGAGTTTAGGTGCCGATTATCTGTACGGCCGGTATATAGAATGAGAAGAATGTTCCACAATACTGAGTAGTTGTCGGGTTGTCTATCAGGGGGAGAGAAAGGAAGAGTTGCTACTTAAGGTTATTATGTAGTAATGAGACAAACGGGTATTTTTTCAAAAAATTCAGTATGTTCAGCTTTTGCATGATGGTTTACAATACAGACACGCAAGCTGTCAATGAGTACGGAGTAAGGACGTACCAAGATGATTGGGTTATTACTAAAGGGCATGTGTTTACTGAGACATGTAGGTGTTGACTATAGACATGTTTACCCCTTTGCTGGCAGGTCTAAAAGTTAAGGATCTATCCTGAAAGTGGTAGTTTCGATCAGTTCAAGGGGTGCGTGACGTAACATCACGCAACACAGAGGGTTTTCCGTCAGATGTTTATAGGTCCGTTTTCAAAGATAACGTCATCAGACAGGTAAAGCCTGGAGATGGACTTGACGTTCCTTATTGTTAGGAAAGTTTCTAAGCTCCGTTTGAATTGATGTATCTTCTTACTGGTTCTAACTGCATATGGGAGTGTGCTCCAAACGTAGAAATATTTTACTTGGAAAACAGTTGTACGCGGTTCTTCCGCGATTCAAGAGCTACCAAGGTGAAGTCATACTTCGACATGTGCTGCAAGAAAGTCGCGAAGCCGACAGTGAATTTATTGCCATATACTAAACTAAACATGAGTGCAAGGTTAAGCTTGGGTCGTCGTAACCAGAAAGGATCAGTTGCAAGCGTCTTGCAGCGTTCTCTCTAGCTCACAGAAGATGGACAACCCCGTGACCTGGTGAACGTAAGTTCACCACAAACCAATAACTTCTATGTTAGTGGGTTGTCGTAAAGTATCGCAGCCTTACTCGTGGCCGCATGAGTGGTGCGCCCCGCCTTGAACTCCGTAGGTTACATCCCACTGAACAACAATGGTTTAACCGTGAGCGTTGGGAGCACCGCTCAATCAGTCCGACGTTTGTTTGAATTCTCGAAGTTGACCGTGGTACCCGTTGCCGTTCACTGTGTTTGGCGGCTGACATGCGGTTGTGCCAAGGGTTCTCTCACGTCAATCTTCTTGGCGTTTTGACTCACTGCGTTGTAGTTTGCTTGTATAAGGTGAGTAAATCGATAAATAAAGTTTGTTTGCTTACTCGTCTTTTTTCGTCTCTCTTCTGGATATCATCAGTGTAATTCTGCAGANAGCTGGGAAAACTTTGAACGTACGAACCAAAAAGCAAGGGTCTAACTTCACGTTACGGTCGAGTCCTTTTCACTAATACTTTTATTATATTCTGGCATTTACTGAGACTTTCTCAATACACCGGTATTTTTTCATATTCGCACACATATCCATGTATATGCAGAACTATATTTTGTGTCTTGGCCCACTAACTTTTGGCAACCAATGCTTATTGAAAATTCCGTGTACACATTTTGATAATGTAATCGGGTATTTGGTGAAGATGCAATATGTGATAACTGAGCACTATGAAGTTTAGCGAGTAATGTAGTGAATGTGAATGACATAATGCACTGATACATTTCATATACACTCATTTTAAACCTATAACCACTCTATACCGGATACACCTTCAGTTCTTAATTGTGCAATCTACGGGCGTGTGACTATTGTCAGCGTCGCATATGCCTGTTTGCTGTTTACCTCAGTTCTTGAAAATATGGCTTCGCATTATCTGTAAATAGCAGTCTGACGATTTCCAATTATTAATTTAAATCAGCCTCCAATTAATTGTGCACTTCAAAGAAAATGTGGACTACGTAGAAACAGCAAAACATGTACAATTGATTTATAATTCGAAATACAAGCTGATGTGCGTTTCGCATCGTCCCGGGAGCAAATAAAGAAACACACCACTGTGTAAGGCCCACAACCAGCCTAGGAGCACTCCATAGCCATGAAGCCACGAATAATGGTCAGGCCTACTGTGTTCTAGCAATTGGGCAAAATCGACCGCCGAAAGGCTTTATACTACATTCAACAGTTGTGGAGCATGTTCTCTTAAACGGTCACAGGTCTGCCCTGACGCTTTTGCTCTCGATCGAACTTCAGTACAAACCCTCGTCGTCATGCTTGCCAAGGCCTACGACTTTAGATTACATAACGTCAAAAACATACCGTTACTTACAGCAGTCAAAGATGCCGAGAGCACCGTTCGAAATTACTAAAATTGAACCCGTTTGCGAGCATGGGCAACATAAAATTAGCCATCAACCGGAACCAAATTCTTGGTGATCTGTTGAGCCGTGCAGGGAATGTTTGCCAGTTTCAATACTGGAAGCATTACATTAGTAAGCCGTTATGCAACTAATGCCGCACACCTGATAAAACTGTAGTTTATCCAAATGCTGAGGAACTAACGATAAATCGTGGTAGACGCACCGTGATATATCGGTAGTAACTGCGTACTCCAGATAACAAGCTGGGCATTTGCACAACGGTAGCCATCTGTGTCTACGCTGCGACCATAGTACAAACGCGGCAATCCTGTTTGAGGAATTTCTGCCTGCCAAGGCTATTGCCTTTCTGCAGATAGAACGAGCAAGAAACCCGTTGCTGATGGGGCTGCCTTAGGTTTCTCAGTAGATTGGTGCTCGAAAGCTCTGATAGGTTGTAAATTCAAGCCTCCTGTACAGGGTTCCTTATCTTATTGCATGGACAACACATATTTCAGTATTTGTCGTGAACAAATGACTAGCGCCTGACCCTTGTCCACTAATAACTAATAAATCCTTTTCTGAAGAGCGGCCGAAGTGTAATATCAACAAGCATCGAAATGAAAGAACCCGTTGTGGTTCAGAAACAAATCGAATATTTCAGATAGTATGGAAATATGATACGTAATAATTGTAGCCTATTTTGGGACCAACAGAGGCAACAAAAAGAGGAAACAAAGAAGTGCAAGGCTGGCTTTAACTCACTCAAAAACACACCAAACAAAAAATGCGTAGAACCTTCGAGTTCAGTAGACGACGCTGCGATAGTTCCAGGGTGAACGACCTTGGGGAATGGGATAACGAATGGGTTGTAAGGGAAAAGCAAGATTTGGCTGTGCGCGATTAGTTGTACGACGGAAGAAAGTGTCATTGAGCTCGTCTCAGAATCGTGCGTACAGAACAAGCCAGACAGAAAAAACGGTTACAGCCGAGATGCTTAGTGAAGCCACATGATTGCTGATAAATGCATACTTTGCAAGCCGACTGAAATCGGTTGTTTCCGGCAGGAGTGACTTCCCGAAAAAACATGTTATTTCGAAGTGAACTACATTCACCAAGCCAAAGACAAATAATAAAAGGCGGCCTAGGAAAATGCCTAGTTCAAAAGATCTTACTGTGTGAATCAGTGTTTGTGACGACGGACAGTATGGTAAGGCGTGTTAACCACATACTTGCAAAAACCACACAGATAGGTGTTGTTAGTACTATTCACCTTGTAGTGTTTGCCTTCAATTTTTACGTAAAATAATTAGGGAATACTGTATGACGTACAGTGGCTTTTCGTTCGTTCATTTGCGTAGCATTTCGTGAGAGGAGGCACCCAACTAGTTGTTTTGGTGCAGGTTGGCTGGCGAACGTTGCTAGTCGATCGGGTAAGTTTCAGGTTCACAAAACGTGAATTATCTCAGTTACACAGAAATAACACATGTATTCGTGACTCGAATTATCCCAGCATCTCCGTCAAATCTAAGCTAAAAGTTGATAGCAGCGCTCAATTGCTCTCGTAAGTAATCAATAGTGGTCATTCGATGAAATAAGTGGCTATTCCGAGTTGAACTTTTATGAAACTGATTATAATGCACGCTATAAATTCACGTGCTTCTTAACGGCGTATTTAAAACGGGACGAAAATGGCATTATCACATCAGATATCAGCTAATCTTGCAGGCCTTTGTGCAGTCATCTTATCTATCACAAAGGTTCTCACAAGAACGTGGACACTCATTACCTCATGAGCTCTTTGGAATAAACGGTGTAAATTCAAATGTGCGACTGCGCACGTTGGTATATATGACGGGTCGTCCATGATTCATTTAATCTTCCATCCAAAGCTGGCGTGACTTTAGGCTGCAAATTTGGTGATTTGTTCCGTGCCTGGCATCAACACTGACCTGTTCAGAAAAACGTCTAAACAACCGGATTTGCTGCTTTCGAGCAAAACACACCTATCACCGTTGTCCTCGATGACAAGTGAACTGCTGGTAGTTTCTGAACAGTTATGCATTCAATGAATTTTTTTAACGCCACCACGGGCATACCCGCTCACTTATTGTGGCACATTGCAGTTGGTGAGGGACATCCAGGGTCACAGTTCATTTGAAGAAATTTCGACGGCATACCATTGGAACTGAACAGCTGAGGTGTTATGCCCGAACAGGCATCTGTAATCACTTGCTTCGCCATCAGTGGGTCGGAGGTTCACAGAATCTGCACCACGCAAGAAAACATTCATCTCGTGACTTTGCACCAAAGTAAAAGAGCTGAAGACCGTGATGATTTTCAACCTAACGAGATAAATTGTGATTGACAGCGTGTGTTATGAGAGACCGATCAATTGGAAATATATGAACTCAACTCACCAACCACCCAAAAATCCAGGGGTTTTGCTCACGAATCGTCTACGTTTACTGCACTATTGCGCACGCTCACGTTGTCAAACTCGAAACATCTATTGCTCGCTTGAATCATGAACATCAACTACACTGAAGTTCTTCGTGCATCCATCCACACAGTCGTTAATTTCACCATAGTGTGAGGATTTTCAATTCCTTGACAAACCTTTGAAGCCCTATAAATTATCCATTGCTTATAAAAACAACCGGGAAAATGAAATGAAACATAGAACTGACTTCCACCGAAACGGAACAACAAGTCAGGCCAACACATTTATAGCCTCTGACATTTAATTAACTACCCTCCATATAAAAATCGATGAAATATCAATCAAGTTTTATGCACTTCAACAAAAGTCTCAAGCATATCCATTTAAAGGCAACCAGTGTTGATCCCGGACGACCAAAGGTTGTTCGAGCAACGCTTAATCTTTTCGCAACGTCTATCGATACGCTGGATCCACGATAGTTACGTCTGTAAGTAACGAGCGTCTATAAATTCAGAGCCCGTCGATCAATCACTTCGGGTCCAGAAAGGAAGACGGTCGTGTTGACGAGTTTCTTATTAATAAGGCGCTAATGTTCAAAATCAATATGAAAAACCAAATAGTGGAAGACAACAATAAAACTCGATATTGAATCCACCAAGTATGCAAGTCCCGAGATTAACGGTTCACGTAAATATGACCGAATACAACAGTCACGCAATGGCGGAGTGGTCAGGCGAGAACCAAACCAGGGTATATATAAACAAAGGTCCGGCAAAAGAAAGCGGGGAAGAAACACTACGCGGAAGCAAGTTTTACAAACAAATGGCATCAGGATTTAATAATACATCGAGATCAGCAGTCATAGGAGAAACGATTTGTCACGCGGTACTGTCAGATTGTAAGAAAGGTTCGTAATCCGCATAAAGAATTCCAACGTAAGGAGACAAATAAGTGAGAAGGGAATAATTAAAGCAGGGAACGTGGACACCTACGTACTGATAACACAACAATCATCGGGCACTCACGCAAGCAGCTACTTCAACAACCATAACCGATTTCAACCTTATTACCAGCTAAAAGATGAAGCAATTACGGACAACTTGAAGGAGACATCTGAGAGTTAATGATCATTTCTTCTATAAGAATAGAGGTTTTCAAATCCTTGGGCGATTCCGTTAAAAAATAACACCACTTTCAAGGTTGTCGTATTTCATTGATACGCAATTGCTGAAGCCACCAACTAGGGATAAAACGCAAATTCCGCAATATATCTGTGAAGCATGTTCATGTGAGCGCGCCCAGTACACACTCTCAGGTGACACACGCAGTTAGCCATAGAACAGTAAAACTGTTGGAACTGATCCAACAAAATATAACCCTGTACAACCCTGCACTATCGACAATCGATCGAGAGTGAAAAGCCAAGTCTCAGCGCGTTGACTTCGTATATTATTACCGACCCTGGAAAATAGAGAGTACAGAGAGGCGCGTCAAGCTAGCGAGGCACGGAGCGAGTTGTGTGGTAGCCCCGGGACGGATGTTACAAATTGTGTAGCTTGACTAAAACAAAAGTAGGTACAAAATCAAAATCATAGAAAATGTACAGATGAATGCGACTATCAAAATATCATTTGTTATAGTCGCTACAAAACAAATGGTTAACTCCGCGCGCAAAAGGATTTTACTAACTGATAACTGAGTAGCGGCCGACATTAAGAAGGGACTTGAGCAGTGCTATGCCAGTGACCATAATGATACACGAGATATGATTCAATATATGATATCGGATCAACCTATTCTTTCAGAAGTAAGGCGACAACGGTGTCATAAATGTTTTGAAAAGTGATTGAAAAAAAACCTCAGAATATGAACCCGATAAGGTTTCGCGAATAATTGATGCAATCAGCGTGGGAGAAACGTGCAAACAGGTCTGTTGTGACAACAAGACACAGAAAAATGACAACCTTGCCAACTGACTTGTGGATAACCAGTCAAGACCTCGAAGCTACCTGGAGGTCCGAAAGGTCAAGGTTTTTATCATGAGTTGGTCGAACAACGGAGGATGTTCCACACTGAGCGAGTGTATGTCCTCCACTTTTATAAAATGAATAATGCATGGAAAACTGTACAACGATTATGTGTACAGTGAAAAAAGAAGTGTCTGTACTTCAAATATATAAAGCCATGGGAAATTTTCAAGAAGTCCAGAAATTATGAGATCACAGCAAACGCCGACAACTATCGCGGAGCTAACCCTTGCTTTTTGGTTCGTACGTTCAAAGTTTTCCCAGCTTTGCGCTAACGCGATTCGAAATGGGTAACGGGGGAACGGTGAGTCAGCAAACAACGTTCATTTTTTGAGTTACTCACTTCACACAAGCAGACTACAACGCAGTGAGTCAAAACGCCAAGAAGATTGACGTGAGAGAACCCTTGGCACAACCGCATGTCAGCCGCCAAACACAGTGAACGGCAACGGGTACCACGGTCAACTTCGAGAATTCAAACAAACGTCGGACTGATTGAGCGGTGCTCCCAACGCTCACGGTTAAACCATTGTTGTTCAGTGGGATGTAACCTACGGAGTTCAAGGCGAGGCGCACCACTCATGCGGCCACGAGTAAGGCTGCGATACCTACGACAACCCACTAACATAGAAGTTATTGGTTTGTGGTGAACTTACGTTCACAAGGTGCCAGTAAGGCAACTGTTAGGTCGCAGGTGGTTTGGATATTTAGGAACGTCGAGGGAGACCTCAGTACAACAGCCCCTCTGGAAGGGTGACTAGCTCAAGGGGCCTTCTACCTTCGACTTTTACTCCTGGGCAATAGGTACTGTCTGCTAACCAGCCCCTCTGAGCACCAAACCTGAAGACGCTTCCTGGAAACGTGACGAGGTTGTGATTTCCCCGTTTCGTAAGCACACAGTGCCAAGACGTTCTAGTTTGTTCTCCTTGGTTTCGGAATCTGTTGATATACGTCCTGTTACACCTGGAAACGAGTAAAGGTGAAGCAATTGACTGCTGATGAGAAAAGCAGATGCCCACCGCAACTCCCGTCCTGAAGCGCTTAATGTTGCCTACAGTTATGCGCAGGCTTCTTCTGTGCCACACAAGCCAGAGACTCGCACCGACGGAAAGCTGAAAGTTTCTGTTTGGTCCAGGCATGAACTTCACGCAATGAGTTGTCGTGTGCATAAAAAATGCGAAGTAGAAAAACAAAACTATTCAATTTTGAGCGATAGCTCGTCGGTAATAGATGCGGAAGACAGAGCGGAGGATAACTCTGAGTCTGAAGTCGCTGAATACTGCTCGGTTCGTATTACTGTTGTCCTACTGAAGATTGTGTCAGTGATTGCGGTTGAGTGGTACCATGAGGTGTTGTCAAAAATCACCCACCAAGTCAGTTTTCGGAGACGCCTGTTGTTGTGGTCCCGAGCGTCGAAGGCTTCGCTTGACGGTTGAAAGAAGTCGGTTTGACGTCTAAGAGGACGGTCATAGGCTGGCGACGCTGGGGTCTTGATGTACTGTTCGATGCTACTGCGAATATCAAGTAGAACTAACAGCAAAGATTCCGTCCATTCCATCCGATTGTGCGCATGTGATGACGATATGGGCTGGCGATGAGAACGCCCTACGAGACAATTCACTTGCGGATGATATGCTGAAATGCGTGCTCGATGTGCGTCCGACAGCCCAGTCCGATATGTGGATAACGCTGATTCAAATTATGTACCGCGATCGGTTGTAATCGCCGATGAACAAATAAAACGCGTGATCCAGCACCGAGCAAATTGCAAGTGATATGCCGCTGGTGGGCCTGGCATTAGCACGTATTCTGGCCAGCGAATGAGCCAGTCGATACACGGCAGAAGTTCAGTGCAGCCTCAGGAGGGTGCGAGTGGCATGATCATGTCGTGGTGGACATGCTCGAAGCGCTAGTCGATAATTAAGAAAGCCTCCACCGGACTGTTTTTGTGCCGGTTGACCTTGGAACTTGAGCATGCAAAGCCCAGTGCCGCACGTCCCAAGTCGCCTTAGGCCAGACGAATTTATCCGCGGTCAATCTTAGTAATGCGCATATTGCTGAGCGTGACGGGTTTGTAGCGTCTCGAAGGCTGCCCTCCGCAACGAGTTTTGACACGAGTGGTCTAGGGTACCTCAGCCTACTTTTAAACATGATGGTACTGGCCGAAGATGTCAACGACACTGTGACGATGAGTAGGTTTTCGCCCTTCAAGTCATCCATGAACGTGCGATCGAACCGTTGCAAAGCAGATATATTGCTTTGTGAGACTGATCGATGACTGTGGATACGTCGTGTGTTCGTGACAGATTATCCGCAGCAGAGTTTGGGGCTTCGGAGTCATGTCAGATGCCCGTAGATAATTGGGTCATTTTACCCAGCTGTCAAGTTTCTCGGGGTGAATGCTTATCGCGATAATTCTACAAAACATACGCCAGAGGTTTACGTACAGTGAAAGTGACAAAATTACAGCACTCGAGGTGGTGGTGAAAAGAACTCACAGCCCTACACATAGTCCAAAGTTCACGACTGGAAGTCCTATTTTGTGTTTCAATGTCGCTGGCGCGTTGAGAGAAAAGTTCAGTTGGATGCCATGCCTCTTGAATTTCTTGCTAAAACACTGCACCAGTGACTCTCCCATGCACTATGTTAATGGTAATACTGCATGACTGCACGACTGGTAACGGAGGTCGTAGTATCTTAAGGAGTTGATCGCAAAGTACATTTATTTCCCCGAAGTAAATCGGTGAAGGGCTTCACGGGATCGGCGCCGTTGAAGATGAACGGACGATAGTAATTCACAGTTTTATTAAAGCGGTGTGGCTTGGGAATCACGTCGATAAGCGAACGGGATCGAGTAGCCTAAACCTTAGATTCGAGCGGTTCAAACACTTTCGCCGAGATACTGTGGTCCGAAAAATCCAGTGGGGCTGGCCGACTTCGGACTCGTCCCCGCTGGTAGTGAGGATGTGTGATAGTGAACGTTGAAACAACGTCCGCAAGTAGATGACATGCTATTCTAGTGAACATCTAGCCACCAGAGTGTCATCTATGCACGGATAAACGATATCAAATCTGCAGGTGGCTTCATCAGTCGAAAGCTGGAACGTTCGCACAGTGATAGGGATACCGGAAGGCGTGCGCAAGAATTCGGATAGGCCGAATGGGGTGCGATGGCTGTTTTGGTATATCCTCGTGAACTACTACTGGTACCCCGTAGTAGGCGCGGACAAAGTCGATTTTCCCGAAGATTGTTTTACTTGGGAGACTGATGGTTTGATGATGGAAGTGCGGCGCAGATCATCTATCTGGAACAGTGGCACTGTTCTATCCACAGCAGTCTCTACAAGGGCAGCAATCACCTTCCGCCTTCTTTGACGCCATGTGCGGAGAGATACCCATGGACTGTCAGAGGAGTGAAATACACCCACATTCAGCATGCGCTTGAATTCGGCGCGAGCGCTGCGTAACCTGTCTGGCAATAATGCTCATGTTGGCTGGAAAACTGGTGAGCCTTTCAGTTCGATGTGATGCACTGCGTTTATTACGACGGCAGATGGCTAACTTGATGGACGGAACAACTCTGTGGGTTCATTCAAGACTACTTCGTATCTATCATCACCGATTGGTTCAACAATAAACAGAATGGGACAAGTTAAGAGAAAACGGTCTTTATGGTGAATTTACTCATCGAAGAATTTAGGAACATCTGGTGGCTCACGTCGACAACTAGTCCAAAGCTCTTCAGGTTGTTTGTTCCTAAGATAGCATCTGGAATTTCCGCAATAGTGAACACTCAACGAAAAGCACAACGCGGGCTTACTTCCAGTGTAAAGCGACGGGTGCCAAAATTACGTATTAGTGTTCCGTTGGCGGCATGGATAATGAAGGGTGTCAGGCGAAGCGTGTCCTCCTTTCTAGACGATACTGCACTGACTTCAGCGTCGGTGCCTGTCAAAAAACGCATTCTGGGATTCCTATCGGATATAACAACTGGGAGACTAGGAGTGGGACCGTCGGCAACAGTTGTCATCATCATTTGTTGGCAGTCGGGTTCCCCGAGGTAGTTGAAAAACCGCAGGGTTCAATACATTTTCGTTCCTCCGCCTTGAGTTTGTGGTGATATCAGCAGTATCCCGTTCTTGAACGTGACCTACAACGGTTACTTCCCTTGGAAATGGAGCAAAATCGAGATGCTTTGGAGCTTGAATTTCTGAGCAGAACTCTTTTATTCGCACTGCTGAGTTGACAGTCATGTTTCCCGCGTATGTCTCCACCTAGTGCATTTTGTTTAACAGATGTCGGATGACTGAGTCGGAGGATCTTACCAACTTACCCAAGGAGCCCGTCGACATGAATGGTGAGATTACTGCCTACACGAAGTCGCAGATTCCCAGCATACAGAACTGATGCATGAGTTCTTCATCCATCTTGTGATTTTCCCCCACTTATCTCAACTGGGGAAGCAGCTGTGCTGTTGTAACCCAAGTGGAGGAGATTGTAGATATCGTTACCATCTCTGCATCTAACCGAGACAACCGTGACAACGTGGTCACCTGCACTCCACAAAACACATAGAAACCGCCAACAACTTAAACCGAGCAACCAGTATAACCCTCGGTACTAGTCTGCCTACCGTAAAGTCCAGACATCGTTCGTTTCTGCTGTAAGGGCAACAATACTGCAATCAGCTAGAGAGGTTTCAAGAAATAACTTTCAGTGAGCGTTGCTTGAAAAAAGTTTGGATCCAAATATGCCTAGTACATTTACAATACCTGCTACAAGAAAGCCGGTGAATAAAAACGGTACATCCAACTCTACTGACCGGTCCACCACGCACAAGGTGTGTAGAACGATCAAGGCGTTTCCACCACAAGGACACACCAAAACAAAATTACACAAAATTACAGCAATCAATGAACTACGAACATGGAATGCTATGAAGGAGGAGATTGTTCTGGAAACTTTATTACCAATCAGCACAGTCTCAGAACAAGTATAAAAATTATGAGTTTATTTGCTCATCCAGTCCATCTGATAAGAGGCCAAATGTTCACCAGAGTTTGTCCAACTCTCCAAAGTCGGTCGTGTGCTTACTAGGATGGCCGTGTTGCATGGTGGTAGAATTTACAGCAACGGCGGTGAAGTGGAAATCAGATGGGAGACTGTCCTTTTGACGGAGTATGGACTAAGTACAACTTTGGAATAAAGCAGATGACCCGAATGCGGTGTATCTCACAGAATTTGTTCCCTGGACTCGCGAAAAAGGCGCGCAAGTCGGAAATTCTTATTGACATTCTGTGCTGCCACACATAATCCCTTCTGCTTCCTCCCAATTCATCGAACATGTGTTTTGGCTGCGTCTGTACAACCGGCTGAGGAGGATGAGCAACTACAGCCCGAGGTCGGCGGTCACTGTGCGTGAGGCCACGTCTGATTGGTGGGAATTACCGGACTGTGAGACCCCGTATATATATATATATATATATATGGACAAGGACACGTTGTGAATTGGAGCTCTTGGTATCTGTGTTGTTGTTAACACACGTTTCTTGTTGACGCGCGACTTTTCTCTCTTGCGAGTGTAACGCACAACCGAAACCAGCGAGCGCGCACGAATTGAATTTGAATTGTGTGACGGCATGCTGTCGGTGCCGTTTTGGTTTGCTTTTGTGTAAGTCGTTTGCATGGCTTACTGGGCCTTCGGCTCATGCTTGGTCGTATTGTTCCTTTTTTCAGGACTGTTGTTCGAACCCCAACTTCGGAAGAACGCTGTCCGCTGGTGCGTTCACGTTGCCCGAAGGTTGGTCTGCAAAGTCACGGGCATTCAGAGTAGAGTCGGCTGGCCTGCATGGTACATGAGACAAACCATGTGAGTCTCGATCTGCAAACGTTGGACACGGTGTGTGCTGTTTCTGTGATTGACTTTCTGGAATATTACGTTGTGATCACATGACTTACGGTTGGTACAGTGTTGGACAGAGTTTGGATTAGTTCGACGTGGTTCAAAGATTGCGCTTATTTTGAGTTGTCTTTTCAAACTGCCGCTGCCCTTGATGTGCCTTATACCCAACATTGTCAGCAATTTGTGACACAGCTGGTTCTTCATCCACCACCGCACCAACGTCCTGAAACTGTTCACAATGAGCATTAGATGATTGGAAAGGTGTATCGGCTTTTAGAGCTCGGCACAGTTATTCCCCAGGTACGCAATTATCAGACGCGAAAAGCAAAAGGCTGTTGAGGAGAGAGACCAAATCTTTATCTGACGAAATGCACAATTGGTTTCTGATAGCGCTATAAAAGGCACCGACACGCGAATCAGCTAGAGAAGCTAGAAACCGGCCGTCGACGAGCGAATAAACCGGAGAAATGTAGCACGTGTGTCCTTCTGGTTTGCGCCACCGTCATATGAAATGCAGACAAACAATCGGACAGCATACATCCTGCGAGCTTTCTTAATAGCCTAGGTACAAAATGCAACTATGAGTTTTGGAACTATTTTCCACATCATACCGCAGGCAGGCCAGTGAAATCTCCAGGCTGCTACAGGCTTTTGTTGAGCACCAGGATATTGGCTGCTACAGCTAGTTGATCCTCTAGCCGAATGCGCGGTTGATCACCGAAGTTACACCTTGCAATTTGAGTTCGAAAGAGTGCACGAGTATTATAGTTTTATTTTCTCACTAGCGTATGGAATTTCGTTTTTGGTGCAACCTCAAAGTCGGCCGGTTTAACATGCTTGAACAGCAGATGCTTCAAATAACTCCACGGAAATAAAATAGGAGAAGAGGGAAACGCTGATTTTTTATTCAAAGCACACGTAACTTCGCCAACAGCCGTGAGAAAGTGCGATGAATCTTTCTTATTTATGACCAAACTTCAGAACATTCCTGGTAATTTTCGTTATCCAGTGAATTCGAGCGAATGTTTGGATTTTCCAAATCACGAAAATCCATCCAAAGAAATCTACTGCCCGCGACGCCAGAGGCAGTTGTTTGAAGTAAACAACAATGGTTGCAAACGTACTTAGCTCGAACTGAAGACAAATTTCCTACTTGGTACCAATCACACAGAAAGCAAGCCAGCAGAATTGTGACGTGATTTGTGTAATGTACAACTCGATGGTTCATGCAGTTAAACAACACTGTAGCATCCAGTTATTAATTAAGATTATCATTAGTTCACAACATGCAAAAGTTGCGTGTAACTGAAATGTTATTCGCCGTTTTTCCAAGAGCGGTACTAGAGCCGGAACCCCAAGAACTGATTTGTTCGTGTTTCACCAACTTCAAACTTAGATGGAGGCGAATGAATGGTTGAAAACTTTATAATCTGTTTGACGCCACAGTTATTTACACTCTCGCACAGCTTCAGTCGCAACTTGTCGAAATACATTCTGAATAACGGTGAATCCGATTACTGCTGGTCAATGCTTTCACCGACTGCAGACTTCGCTGACAGTTGCCAGTAACACTGCTAATTTTTAACCCAATGGGTATCTAACTTTTATAACATCCATTATCAACCCATTGTGGCCAAATAACAGTCATTGAAACTGAGGATAACTGCAGAATAGCCGGAATATTTCTTACTCTGCTGATCAATATTTTCTGTGCGCCTAATGTTCGTTTAGAGCAAACTTCCATTTTTTTTCGTGTACACATGGTTGAGATAGATTGATGTGCTAT
Organism: Paragonimus westermani; assembly: GCA_008508345.1. NCBI lineage: Eukaryota > Metazoa > Platyhelminthes > Trematoda > Plagiorchiida > Troglotrematidae > Paragonimus > Paragonimus westermani. The sequence goes on from QNGE01001057.1 coordinate 144,870, forward strand.
GAAATTTGCGTATGTCAATGAACCAACACATAGTTACTAATTCTATTCAGTTGAGCAACCTATATGATGGAGGTTGGTCAGCGATAATCTGTCATGCATTTTCGTAAGGCTATACGACTTCTATCGTATTCTGCTTTATATCCAAGAACAAGAGAGAAAAGAATTAGATTCGTGTAGATAAGGAATCTGCATACGTTCTAATATATCTCTAACGATAATTCAGTTATGCTAATGTGAGGTCAATGACGCAACGGTCACCACATTTGCCTCATGAAAAGCGTGGCCGGAGTTCAAATCACGGCAATAGCAAGGATATGCACTACTGACGAGCTCTCATGAGAGCAAAACTCGAGTCTAGTGCTTCTTTTCGAAAGAGGCTGGCTGGAAAGTCTATCTGAATGCGAACGCTGCGATCAAATGTGAGTGATGGTCAACTTGAAAATAAACCAAATCCCCGACTACTCATCAGTAATCTAAAATATCGCCTTGCAGGTTTAATGAGTTCTGTGATCTCGACCTGTCTCGGAAGTCCTAATCGCGGGGTTATCGATTGGAGTTAACAGGCAGTAACTGTGTCTCCTCTCGAGACGATCGGGCAACCTGATCATTGCTCACAAGCGAGAGTGGTTGAGCGTTCAGATTTGATGATTCGGTCGTGCCTAATGTGAGGTCAATGGCGCAGTGGTTAACACGGTTGCCTCATGATTGGAATGTCCGGAGTTCAAATCCCGGCCGTGGCAAGGATATGCACTACTGACGAGCTCTAATGAGAGCGAAACTCGAGTCTAGTGCTTCTTTTCGAAAGAGGCTGGCTGGAAAGTCTATCTGAATGCGAACGCTGCGATCAAATGTGAGTGATGGTCAACTTGAAAATAAACCAAATCCCCGACTACTCATCAGTAATCTAAAATATCGCCTTGCAGGTTTAATGAGTTCTGTGATCTCGACCTGTCTCGGAAGTCCTAATCGCGGGGTTATCGATTGGAGTTAACAGGCAGTAACTGTGTCTCCTCTCGAGACGATCGGGCAACCTGATCATTGCTCACAAGCGAGAGTGGTTGAGCGTTCAGATTTGATGATTCGGTCGTGCCTAATGTGAGGTCAATGGCGCAGTGGTTAACACGGTTGCCTCATGATTGGAATGTCCGGAGTTCAAATCCCGGCCGTGGCAAGGATATGCACTACTGACGAGCTCTAATGAGAGCGAAACTCGAGTCTAGTGCTTCTTTTCGAAAGAGGCTGGCTGGAAAGTCTATCTGAATGCGAACGCTGCGATCAAATGTGAGTGATGGCCAACTTGAAAATAAACCAAATCCCCGACTACTCATCAGATATCTTTAACCGTCAGATATGCCAGTATACGTTGACAACATCCAGTGGTCGTAAATGTCCATATTATCGATATCTTTTAAACGCCGCAGAACTGAGCATTCCCAAGTTGTGGACCATGTACTCCACCTGGAATATGGTAATGAACATATCTGAAGATCCAGAGCGAACATCAACAACGGTTTGTTTTCGTAAAAGCGATAGAAAATTTTCATCACCGAACTAGTAATTCGGGCATTTGCTAATTTACTCCAATTTCCTTAATATTGCTGGTTACTTATAATGGATAAACCATGAGTAATCTGAATGAAATTTAGATTTTGATATTTTCAAAAACATTCAAAAGTCGGAGATTCATACCAAAATGTCCTTTTCCATTTAGAATGAACTCGAAGCCCATCTACATAAGACATGGTAGTATAGCGAAGCCACATTCTGCATCCCCAAACCACCTGCGACCTAACAGTTGCCTTACTGGCACCTTGTGAACGTAAGTTCACCACAAACCAATAACTTCTATGTTAGTGGGTTGTCGTAGGTATCGCAGCCTTACTCGTGGCCGCATGAGTGGTGCGCCTCGCCTTGAACTCCGTAGGTTACATCCCACTGAACAACAATGGTTTAACCGTGAGCGTTGGGAGCACCGCTCAATCAGTCCGACGTTTGTTTGAATTCTCGAAGTTGACCGTGGTACCCGTTGCCGTTCACTGTGTTTGGCGGCTGACATGCGGTTGTGCCAAGGGTTCTCTCACGTCAATCTTCTTGGCGTTTTGACTCACTGCGTTGTAGTTTGCTTGTATAAGGTGAGTAAATCGATAAATAAAGTTTGTTTGCTTACTCGTCTTTTTTCGTCTCTCTTCTGGATATCATCAGTGTAATTCTGCAGAAACCCTGGTGTACGTACCGAAGAGCAAGAAACTAGCTTCTTTATTTATACGTATGTCTCTCAGAGCGCGCCTAACCGAGCGTTTCTGCGAAAAGGATTTGTGTACCGCACCATGGGAATTCCGATGGAAGAATTTGCTGAAAGAAAGTCCATTACGAAGACCGACATATTGTTTGTATAGGAAAAAAATCATGACAATTATCTTAACAGAAGTGTGAATGTGAGTGACTTTCAGGCAAAACCGATTCTTCTTGTTTTGGTATAATTATTATACCGAACACAGTTCATATGTTTGTCACAAACCATTGTGGTCGATCGAAAGGTTGAAGAAACGATAGTACATTGCAAGTACAATGAGTCACAGTAGCTGTCCACCATTGGTCCCACCATACTAAATCTGCTGTGTTTTGCGAGAAGTTTCGTTCATCCAGATGTACTGAAAGGATGCTGCCACGGTTAGCCACAGATACCCACGACCGCGTGGAAGCAGAAGGCGAGGCGATCGAGGAAGAAGTGTGTGTTAATTCAAACACTAGTTGATTAGTTTATATGTACAATGAATATAACAGGTAGGAAGACTGATGCATAACAAGACAGCAAAAAGGTAACAGGCTTTACATTATGCACTTCGGTATTTCACGATAATTTAACAAATATCCCTTCGCGCCGAAACGGCCACTTCCAACTCGGCTCTACCTTGAAACACAATATCGGCGAACTACAAAATTATCGACTTTTCCCCACAATATAGCACACAAAGTTGCCGTACAAAATATGATACGCCCTGATTCAGTATTACAAACATTTACAATATTGCGTAACCCACAGAATGAAATCGTTGGTCATGAACAGTGTCTAAGCATGCAGTAGGCTTTCACAATGGTATATATGCTTCATCCAAATAATTTATGTTATGTATCGTATCGAGAGAAAACATGTGGGAAATAGTAGAAAAATTGTATTTGAAGCGTTCAAGGTACATGTTAATGGTAATCTTTAATTTGGGGAAGAATATTTGGAGAAGAATATATTTCAGCACCGTGGTAGATAATTAGTGTTCTAAATGTCTGCCAGTGACTGGCTGAAGATATACCTCCCGGTGATCGGCAGGCAGCTTTGTATGAACATCATGCGACCTCATTTCAATCAGAAACAATGCAGTAGAGTGAACAGGGTCAACTTCTGGAAGCTCTCAACAATAGAGTGGGATATATTGACCGTTTTCACACCGTCCCATATGCACCAGAGGCGGAAACAACTATACGGCAATGTCATCTGCAACCATTTCGAGAAAAGACATTTAGTCGACCAATATCCACCAAAAACCCCACAGAAAGGGAAAATGCAAATTTCATATAGATAAGGAAGCTAGAAGCATTGCCATACGTGTCTGACTGTCAAATTTCTTGGTATTCTTATCGAAATACAGTGCCAACATATTGTGGTCGTAAATATCTTTATTATCGACATTTCCAAATCGCCGCAAAATTTAACACTCTCAGGTTAGTGGATCAGGTGTTGCGCCTCGAAATCGTATTGGAGGCATGTGCGAAGCTCAAAAAAGCGAGCTAACGAAAATGATATCAAATTTTCCCACAACCAAAGTGGTACTTCAAACACTTCTACGGTGTGTTCCGAATTTCTCATTAATACTGCTTACTTACAGTTAGTCAACTGTTGGTGCTTTGTCCGAAACTTTGATTTTACTATACCCAATAATACCTAGAAAGTGATGCTATGTGCCAAAATGACCGTTTTCATTTGAAAGCACTTTCAATTTTAATACCTCCGACAGCGTCAGTTGCCGATGTACCTTATGAACGAAAGAACAGGAAGTGCCTGATATGTAAGAGCGATCACAATAAATGTGTCTGTGCTTGCTCGATCAGTTATTCTTTGAAGCAACGCAGAGTAGCACCGAAGATCATCGGGCGCTGTTTTGTCTGCCTGAAAGCGGACCGTGTAGCCAGGCCTTGTAGGGTACAGATCCAGTGCTCAGTACCAGGTTGCGTCAGGCGCCATCAAAAATTGGTTCGTGAGAACAAGAATGAACTAAGTCAGGACAAGAAGGTGAAACAATCCTTGTGCGGATCTACATCTAAACTGAAGGATGTGTTTGATATTCGGTCCGATAAGACTGGCTGGCGTCGAAGCGTCGATGACGGCGTTCGGCTTTTTGGACAACAGGTTCGAAACTTCGTTGCTTAATGAATCTATTGCATGGACGAATGGTTTGTGTGGAATGCTCTATCAAATGGTGTTCAATAGTCTACACAGAACGTCGTCGTCATACAACCAAGTATCAATTGAGTGTCAATAATTAGACTAGTGTTGTTCTATTATAGTTGATTCAGTCCATAGGGTGGAACATCTTCCACTATTATATTCTATCGTCGTTTTCAGTAAAGTACAAAGGCTCAGTTGAAGGATCTTTCATTCTACAGTTTAATTGAAAACAGCGCATGAATTCTAATAGGACACAACCTCCTTGTGAGACGTTGGGCTCTGGAACGTGGGTTATGCAGTGGCTATGAGCCTTATGCAAGGAAGGCAATTTCTGGCTGGAGTCTTAGAGGTACTTCTCGTAGCATACTCTTGGATGAAAACTGCGTAAAGTTCGTCGGAACATATCAGGTCTCTTTAGATTTTACGATCCGGAGGGTGTGTGAGTTAGATTTTTCTGACGGAATTACGTCGAAGTATACAGAGCTTTCTGTGGAGGACAGACAAACACTTCATAGAACCGGAAGTAGCGCGGTACTTAGGGACGCTCACTGTGAGATAGGCTTGCCACGACGAAAAGATGGTTGGATATTGCTAAGTCGTAAGGAAATGGCTGGAAAACGCCCTGCCATATTAAAGACAAGGCTCGTCCAAAAACTCACCTCCTCCTCCTCCCAACGAAGACGCTTACTTTTTGAATTAAATCCGGCCGATTTGGTTAAAGATGCCCACTTTCTCGTATCTGTTGAATGAAGACCCGGAGTTAGACGCACTCTTGCTGTGACCATGGAATCTAACTGTAATTATATACTAGCCCAGCTAATGCCGAAATACCTTACTTGAACTAACTTATCGCAGGCCGTTGCTTGGTTATCACGTTATGTTATATTTCTGCCCGTGGTGATGTGCGCTAGACAAAGTGCGTCAATCACAGTTGGACCGCTTCGTGTGTCCGAAATCAGTGCTTCTTGTCCAAAAATAATGTAGCTCGTGCAAGGACGTGAGTTTTTCGGCGAAATCAAGCTTCCGAGTGTTTCCACCATAAACTGCCGTAGGATGGGTGGGCATGAAAGATTGCGGTCAGCTTTGCAAATGGATTCCTGTACTTCGGCAGTAGAATCCAACCAGGGAGTGCTGACAGTGCAAACCTGATGATCACTCCGTGTCACGATGTTGTCACAAGCCCTTTGCTCCGTAACTATTACGTATCCGTAAGGTATATGAGTGTGTCGCATGTGCCTTCCAGCACTGCAAGGCGGTTCTGGGTTTTAAAAGGTATGACTGCCTTTAAACGAGTGCTATCACTGTAAGAGAGTTTACGTTGAACATTTTAACCAACGAATGGCACCGATCCTCTCGATCAGACTATCAACGGAAGGTTACCCATTCGGGTACTATGTGGTAGTTTAGTTCTGTCCGTCCACAAGTTGTCTAAGAAGAAACGGGTTCAAAAGTTAAGGTTGAATATTTGCCTATCTGTAGACTGGCCCCACTCACATGGATGTGGTTCACTCCATGTCCAAAGACTCCATTCTCATGGCCCTGATACATTATTTGGGCGAGTCGGGCACACCAGAGGCCAATTACAGTGATAAAGGTTCTATTTCATGAGACAGAGGTAGAGCTAAAAAGAAAGTTACAATCCTGATATCAATGTGCGTAGGCAGATAGGCCATCTAAAAAGGGGATTGATTGATGCTTCATTCCTCTAGTCAGTAACACAACAACACATAATGAACGAAGAGTCACTTTTCACCCGCAATGTGAGAGTTGAGAGAATAGTCAACTATAAACCACTGGTGCCTGTTTGTGATGATCCAGAAAATCCCCAGGCGCTTCATTATAGCGAACTGCTCTTTTCACGCCCAAATATAGGCCCACGTAAGCATGCGATAATATCGCATGGGTGATAAACCAACAGGTGGGGATAAACATCACTTATATTGTGAATTTGAGAAGATGGCAGAGTTGTTGTCTATCCCAGTTACGGCCTACCCCTAATCGGCTTGAGTCTTCCATCGATCTTCATTTACGCGATCTATATTTTTTACGAAAGTGCCTCGAGGGTAAGTGAATCCATGGCGTACCCGCCGAGGTATTTTCTGGTGGTGATGGAAACGTAGGCCAGATGACGGTAAGAACTTCACATGGTGCTGTAAGACCAATAGACAGATTACTTTTCTTCCGTAGAACCAAGCGAACCGAAGACGACCGGTTGGGGCTAATGCAATGAATAACCAAGGGGTGTAAAGTCGACACCCGTAGTCGAGCAGAAGCGAATAATAAAACGAAACGGTAACACAACGGAACGGTTGGATAGTGTGCGGCATACGTCGTGCGCCCCAGTATGTGGGGTAAATATCGGTGTGTCTACTAGTTCGAACAAACGTTTAAGCACATGCAAAATTCGAATCAAAAACAGTGCAAGTGGCAATCGGAACCTTAACGTAGTCAACACTAACCAAATAGGGTCGTTACACTTTCTAGAAGCGTCCGCATAGTGCCGGCTGGATATGGGTAAACTACAAGCGTGGATTCCTCTATCGAACCGCTCAATCGTCAATTTTCCCAATACCCCCTTTGGGTTTGGAAAAGCAGCTGGTTTACGGAGCTCAGAGTTGACTTCGTTAATGTTTGTTAGACTCTTTTTGTGAGGTTTATCGAAAGGCCGTACTAATTTCTGTTATCTTTCCCAAATAAACTGCATTTATCACCTTTATTCTTACTTCAGTTATTGTTACCATTTCCATTATTTTTAGTCAGTCCGAGGACAGTTAGATTGTAAATGTCAAAATGAGCTATTGTCCTCTTTTGCATTTTTTCGAGTAACTGCTAATCTCTAGCATAGTGCAAGCGTACACTAAAATAATGCTGTAACCACCAAATGCGAAGTAAAAAATACGAATAATTGTGAAACCCAACGCATATTGTATGATAATTACATTAGGTCTCAAACAGCGCTAAACGACACCGATACGCGAAAGGAGCTAGGTAGGTTTCGGCCGTCGAGCACGCGACCAAGCCGGAAGTGAGCTGTGGCGCCGTTGATGCACACTGACTGACAACTATGCAAACACACAAACGCGATCACATGCAACAAGCAGACATGTTGGAACCAGTCCAACAGCACAATACTCAGTCAGTACTTATTATCGAAAACCGATGGACAATAAGAACAAGGACTCAGCGCGTTGACTTGTGTGTAGCCTTATCGACTCTGGGAAATTGAGTGTACGGAAGAACACGTCAAGCTAGGTAGCCACGTAGCGAGTTGTGTTTTTGACCCCCTGACAGATGTAAAATAGACAGCTTGACTAAAACAAAAGTAGTAAACAAAGCAAAGTCACTAAACTGTACAATCAAATGTGACTGTCGAAAATATTATTTTATATAGTCGCTACGAACAGTAGGCGAAGACCCCCACGATCCTATGCACAGTGTGAACCAGGATTTTCTGAAGAATGTTACACATCGTACAGCGTGTAGAACGCGGGGGGGAGTATATATATGCTACTACACTACTATCCTTTGGTCCGTGAGTAGTCGTTTTGCTCCAACCCGACCAGTGACTATTCGTATAGGTGAACTGGGTTTCGTTCTATCGTCCCCCCCATCACTGTGCGGTGCCTAATCGTTCGCTCCGTCGTACGAACACACTCTTTAGTTTTCAAGGATTTCTTACATTCGTAATGCGTGACTTAGTTTTCTTGTATACTTATTCGACTATACCGTATTAGGTCCAGTTTTTACGAGCAAATTCTCGTTCACCATTTCAAAGACAAATTATCTTTCTTACTGTTGGGTATTGAGAAATTCATTTATTGAACCGCCAGATTATGAGTCACTCAGAGTGAACTTGGATCGTTAGTGTGATGTTTAAGAATACGCAGTGGTAATCGGGAATGTACTTAGCTCAAACCCAGAGCTAGTTTCTACGCNAATAAAACAACCTTTGTGTCGTCCGCCTTCTGGATTCGCAACGCTAGGTTTAGTGACAATAACCATATATTTCCATTCTGATATTTCGATCAAACGTGAGAGATGGAATGTAGCCACTTGACGCTGTTTGGCGGAACTTTATACTTTCTCTGAGTCTTCACTCATTCCCGAGTGCATTTTATGTTAGAACGATAGAATTGTTGTACTCCCCCACTTCGATCAAAAATTTAGGATGGCTTGTATTCTAGTTACTTTGGTATGGAGAAAATTGAGTTACTGATAATTTTGATGTGTTCGTGTCGGAGATAAATGTGGACATCAATGCGTCACTTCTACACAAGAAAGACATTCCGAGTCATCCAAGCGAGCTCCATAGCTGATGTCCTGTGAAAGTTTTCAGCATTTGTATGCTCGTGACCCATTTTTAGATAGATACTAACTGAACGTTATGTTACTGTAACTTGATTGCATGAACCGTTATGCTGTTGTGTAGAAATTAGCTTTGGATTCGAGCTAAGTGTAGTTGTGGTTACTGTTACGTATTTCAAACTACTGAAGTACCAGTCGCTTTACACCTGCTACGGTTAACTGTAACCTGAGACTATATCACGTTGTTTAATAGCATGGGTTTGCTCTGATCAGGTGTTCCGTCTCGACTAGCTATCCAATACAAACGGGCACGTACAAAATAAATGTTAAATCGCTCCTGACGATTTAGGGTTAACTCACTACGTAACGCGTAATTGACAATTCCAATAAGGCTTATTCAGACGGTCGGGTTAACGGGAATACGTTCCAAGTCCAAAAATAATGTCACAAAAGAAGATCGAAAGGAATGGAATTTATACGGCACTAATGAATAAAATTACAATTAAGGTACTATCTCACCTTGAGTGTTAATTAATCGGATACACAAACTATCCAACAGGAAATAAGCTCATAAAAACAATCGGGTGCGGATGAAGATGTGTACATGTCAAACACTATCTAGAAGGAAAGTTTTACTAGACAACCAATGACAGTTATCAAGGGAAGTGAGCAAATACTGTGCAGCTGTGGTACAAAATTCATCGTGGTCGGTTAATGTACACCGCAGAGACTAATAAAGTCGAATTTAGGGACAGCTTTTTACAAACAAACCAGGCACACCTCAACGAATTCATTGGTCTGCATCATACCAAACAAAGAAGAACCTCAACAGATCTAACAATAAGGGTGTGAGGAAATGTTGAACAGAAGTCGTTTAATTTTTTAGGTGTTTTCAGGCTCTTTTTCCGAGGTATCGCAAAGGTACTAAGTCAGCCTGGATTAATCAATAAAACTTTTCTATCACCCAAGAACTTGAGCATTTTCGATAGGTCACTGATTGTAGACAGCAGGAGAAAAGCAAGGTACGAAAACACAATCGGTGCAACTTGTCGTTATGTTTATATAAATTGAGAAGTACAAACTAATGTTTCATTCATGAATACGAAAACATTTCCGATAAAATTCCTCAAGCCATATGACATGCTGTCTGCGAAGTGAATTGAATAACTCACCCAAACGGGATTAGGATAGGAAGTCAGTGGAATGGTAGACCGTCCTATAAGCTTCCTTTATGGTTCAGGTTTTATGACGAATGTGTCTTAATGCACTCTAGTCCCTGTTTGGCCTTTTAACTTGAAGGGAGTTCATACAAAATAGAAATGGAAGAAAACTGCGTGTTGCTGTGACCAGCATCCAGCGAGGTCATTTCAGTAAGCGTTCGTAAAACGCTACTTTTCCTTGGGTATGTAAGTGGCGTGGTAATATTAAACGTAACAAACCATTTTTAATTGCTAAAAATATTAACATTACTTACATCTTCCAAAACGACAAACTCAAGTTTGTTTAGTAGGTATACAAGGCTTGCTATGAACGAAACCTTAGGGTCAAACATAGTCAACGAAGTTTTCGATCGCCAAATCTAGCATTGTTGCATGTGACTGTCATATACTGAATCGACTAGTACCGCTGGACAGTCATGATATTACAACATAATCTGAGAACAGGTAATTCAAATTCTTTTAAACCAATCGAACATCTATTCCTTCAAGTGGCTGGAACCGAGCAGACGAAAGGAAAGGTTTATTTTCTTTTACTAATTTGGACTTTGGTCCGCTAAGAATGTGACTTAAATTCGAGTATTAAACTTTCATGTACAGTCACCTGCGACAGTCTGACAGCATAGCTCTGAAGAATGGACAACGGGCTATCTATTTTCCCCAAGCTATAGAGAAGGTTGTCGAAACGTTCAGATCAGTCTTCTCAAGTCACAGCAACTGAGAGCGAACTGTATGTTCATGTGAGCCCTAATTCACTGTGGTGCGCTTAGTATTAGTATACGTGAACCACCTGCAGCATGGCAGCAAGGGTTTACCTTTTCCGGATTTAATTTCTTGTTATGAAGTAATTCTGTATTTGGAACAAACACCTGTGAGCAATCAGAACCACTAACAAAATAAACCAGATCAAAAGAAGCTCAGGAAACCTACGAGCTTGTGGGTCGTCCTGCCCGTTTTCAAACCCGCATATCTGTAGAAAATATCCTTGATAACTGATTCCAAAACACCTGGACGAACAACGCACACATTGCAGGACAGTTTTGCAAATTCTCACTAAATTCACACCTGATATCATTTACACAGTTGGAGGTGGTAATGGACAAATGGGGATGAAGCTCTACTGTCCACAGTTTATGGTTATGTTGTAATTAATTTCTGTACGTTTTGTGTATACCGTTTTGTTAACTTCATCTGTACACTTGTTTGAATGCACTGTTGTACTTCTTGAATTTGACTGGCAACCATAATAATGTGGTTTCCGTGTGCCGTTTCTGTCTTTCGTCGGATGGATTTTTGGCTGGTGAGTTAATCGTACGGTAAAATTTCTTAGATCCTTTTATCTGCGGACCTAAAAACATCCGACGTTCTCCATCTTACGCCGAAATTATTTACCCGACGCCGTCAGAAACTGCTATCTGATGCTGTTCTCCGTTCGCAATGAACTGTTCAACTCAACGGACTTCATCTTATCAGTGAGTAGTTCTATTTTTATGTACATGTTTTCCGTTTTATTCGTAAGCATACCTTCTGCAACTGTCCGTTACTATCATGGTTCTTTTTCGGTGTTATCACACTTCTGGTCACCTCTATCATTTGTTGGATTAGGCCTGAGCCTTGTCCATCAACAACACAGGACCCCTCCCCCAAATAACAAACGAAAGTTGGTCCCAACAGACAGTAAACTAAAAATGCGTGCTACAGTTTAGAAACACTGTTTATCACCGGCACTGTTCGAAAATATAATGGGTATTCAAGTGTAACCGAATCGGGAACCGACAGCAACAACCAAGTAGGGGAAAGTAGGCGCTCGAAATGGGCTGAGATGTACTCGATGACACTCAAAACAGCATCAGGCGCAAAATATGAAGAACCTTCCAGCTGGTTAAACACAGGCGAAATGACCTTGAAGGATGGAGTGATGAGAGGAGAGACGGAAGGTATTAGCAACTTGTACTTATGTATGAGACTGAAGAAAGTGGCAATAAGTTCCTATCATGTTTCCTATGTCATGCATACAGTACACATCAGGTCAAAAGGTAACAGCAGCAGCCGGGATTGCCAAAGAAGACGCACGATCTATCGTCGGTATGCCAACAGCAATGAACTGACCGGAAGTCTAACATTTTGTTAATTGTTAAATCAGCATTGGACTTTCAAACTTTACCACCTGTGCAAAGATTGTGTGTTCGTTCCCGTGTTCTCTAAAGTGTAGATAGATCTGGTGCCGTCTCTAGGATCCCCTTGGTTTCACTATGTGAAATGGTGCTTGGGAGATTTGTAGGCTTGTAGGACGTCAAAGACAGCATTCCAGAGAGCGGAATTAGGCTGAAGGTGAAAGTTTTACAAATCACACATTGAATCTCAGTCCTAGCACCAATTGCTGGGTTGGACTGCTGAGGCCTGCGAGGGTTACGACCATTTAGTATGCAACGGAAACTTTGATTTGGACGATAACAATGGAAACGGCGCCATCAACTCTTCAACGCTGTCATACTTTCCGTGCATTTTGTGGCCCTTCAGAGACATTCAAACTCCCCTATCAGCCGTTTTTCACTGAGAAGTGATGCTGGGGATCCTTCTAGTGAGGCAGTCGCATGTTTATGTTTCCAACCGATCACCCCATTTGCATCGGGGTTTCTCCTTGTTCATCTACACAACATGCACCTTAGCGGCACGTTCGGACTTCGAATCAAGTCTAGCGGGCACCTGAGGGAAAGTCGGATCTTTCAGCGAAATATATATCCCGTCCGCCATCAATGAAAAAACGGCTGGTTGATTACGTTTATCGCTCTTCCGGATGCTGGGCAATATGTAGAAGCGCCTTACCCATTTTTCGATCCCCGGATAGATTGTCCTACAGTGTTGCCTGTTCAACAGTGATAATTTCCTCAATGCGAGGACTGCTAGCTGTAATCAAACTGATTGAACAAACACCAAGAAAGATGTTCGTTCTAGTTAACTACTAGGTTCGACCCATTACAAACAAAATACCCGTGTTGTGGATAAAGGGAATTATTACAAAAGATGAAAAAGTCTATAGATAGCCGTGGTTAAAGGACCTAACCGAACGACAAACAGCAGTGTTGCACCAAACATATCCCGTATTCCTGTGTTCCACAGATTCACACCTTCAACGCTACAATAAGCTCCATAAAGAGCAAGTGTGTTTATCTAAGCTAGCAGAGAAAAATCATAACTGTTTAGAGAAAACTAAAAATGCGCCTTAATTACGATTAATATATGCATTTCCTGTTAAAAAATTGAATGTCAGCTGTGCAGTTATATATATATATATAAAGAGGGTAGACACTGAGTGGTGAACGATTTATTGTGCTGTTCCAAATCCACACTAGGATCCATTATCAAACAAATAAATGTGTCGGAGTGAGGTTGTTCTACCGCTCACCGTGAATAACTGCAACTGCGACCTGAACTAAGTATGAGAGCACCTTGCCAACTATCACCTCACTCTCACAATCTAGCCAATCTCTATCCCAACGGGACACACGAACTACAAACAAACTACACTCAAACTACACTCGTGTTGACCAAGGGGTAACAAACCGCATATGCTGAAGTCTGATGACGTTTCGTTCGGACTTCCTGAAACGGGTATCTCGTACAACGTAGATTTGAGCAGAGCACTGCCGATTTCCAATGACATCGTCAAAACTGCGATTGCAACACCATTCGAACTGACCGAGCTGGTCCGCGTGTAAGTCGGCCTCCGATACATCATACAAACTTTTCGTCGAATCATTGGCCGGGTTCTACGTGGACTAGGGTTTGTGTTTGTCCATAGTGTCAGTACACTTGCCATCATCCGCATAACGCTAGAACACATGTCTCACCTGCAATCAGTGGTCGAGTGTTTCGATCATTGTGGCGTCAACTTCCACATTTCCAGGTGTATGTTATTCCAAGTTTACCGCAAGCCTCGTGAACTACAGGGGCACCAGAATGCGTTATAATAACTAGAGAGTATAATGATCCAGCCATCGAGTGAGCCATCAAGCCGGCACCCTTATGTGTGACACAAGCTGCTTAGCGTAAGTAACGCCTCATCGAGGATTACCGGCGGCTGACAAGAAGTAACTCCTAACATTCGTAGCGACTGACGGTGGGGAAGTTCGGCGCTGGAAAAATGCGGTTGGTTTTAAGAGCCGCGCTGGTGCCAGACAAACCCTTGGCAGGCCTTCTGTTCAACGGATTGCATGTGTGGGGTTGGTGACTGCTTTTAGTTACCAGCGTAAACGTTCGATCATTCTGCTATTCAGCTGGGCAGTATATTTCCGCGAATTGGGGACCGCCAGTAATTGTCACAGTTGTCGGGATAGTGTTTGGTGTTACGCAGCGTTAGGTCAATAACCGCGCAACGGTTTTAGAAAGGGTATTAGGTGCGATAACGGTCTCTAATCGTTATGTGAATCAGGCTACCATCGTTAAAGTCCAGACCGTGCGCATAAAAGATAACACAAGACCTCAGCGTCAGTGTCGTCGTGGTTAACAGCCGGTGACAGGGCATCAACCGTAACTTTGTTGTCGCCAGAGTTGTGCGGTAAATCTGTGGAAAACTGTGAAATGAGATTGAGTTGGTGCACTTTGTGATCAGAACGGTCAATGGAGGCATATACCAGCTCTTCGCACTGGGTGAAAACCACAATCTGACGATCTTCAAGATCTTATCAAAAGCGACGAAAGACCACGTATTTACCGATCAACCGGCGATCGGACATATCGTAATTTGCTTTCACCGGTGGTAATCATCCTGAGGAGAAAGGAAAAAAGTCTCCAGTGCCAACTGACAAACCGTTACGACATAACAAAAGAGTTGTATCGGTTGCGACTGCAACTGTGCTAAATACGGTGTCGGCACCTAAATGATGCAGCTTTATTGCAACACCTAGTGGGTGTCTAATACGACCGAGGAAGTTATTAGCCGCTACCGACAACAGCGTTGCCGTTGCAATGACCACGGATTAAGTTGGTAAAGGTATGTATGAGATATGCGCAATACGAACCAGATCAGCAGTAGTATATAGCCACGCCGCTAGAACATCAGACGGAAGTGAGCGTTGTAGAACGAGGATAAAACGAGGTGCTCGTCCGTTAAGAATGTGGGGGTACGGAACGCGGGTACGAGCCTCGCGTGCAAACTGCCTGGATCTGACGTGTGGACTCATTCACACGGTCGGTGATATTGTAAAACGTGAAAGTGACATCTTGCTGTGCGAACCAGCTGTGATGACTGTACTACTCATACAGCACAATCAAGACAGAAAATGCACTACGGGAAACACCTGGTGGGTTGAAACTCTGTTTCTGTATTACGAAATGCAACAACGGCAAAAGCGGTTAAAACTGAGTAAGTAAATAAGACAATACTGCGTTGGATAAAAATCGACCTGTAAAAGTTATACAATGAATGATAGTATCGATTATTCTGCGTACTTGCATTGGATAAGCAATTCACAGGTAGACACAATAGGAACCATACAAAAAAAGAAAAATTGGAATGAATCGAAGACCTAACGTATATAATGCAGAAGTTACGGCATGCCTCCTGAAATTTGAAACGACCCCAATGAGTGCTAATAACTAGGGATTTTAATAATCAAACCACCGGGCTCATGAGTAAGCCAGAGGGGTTTGTGTTATCACTGATGTGTATAAGCCAAAAGATAACGAACAAGCTCGATCGTCTGCATAAAGCAGACATATTAAAGTCGACACTACTAAAGACTGGTAAATGTTTACCTGTATAATCCACGTGAAGCTACTCGTAGACAATGTTACTTAGACTCTACGACGAGGATTTTGCTGATTTACATAAAAATGTCTCAACCTCACCTCAAATCTCCCGGCGATAAGTAAAGCAGGAGTGTCCATAATACAAACAAATGTTCCTTTCCTAGTAGGATTACCGTGGTGGGAAAAAATGTTTATCGTTGTCCGACAACCGTGCAATGATCAGAATTGGATCATGATGTTTGGAATGGTGCTTCGTTTAGTATTGAAATCATTTCCAGAAATATATGAACGTCTTGATGCCCACCTATCAAAAGGTTATATGGTGGAGATGAGTAGCAAAGAAAGTAAACGACCACGAACTGTGTTAGTACGTAACACATCATCGTATAATAGGCTGGATAAGGATCGAGTTAATTTAGAAGAGACGTCACCTGTTTACTATATGAGCCAAAAATGGTAGCTGATTTGATGGCAATACAGTTGGCACAGTGAGATGGGAGCGAGAATCGAACAGGTGCTTCCAACAGTCTCAGGTACACTGGGTCATGCGAGAACTTCTCGGTTTATGTGATAGTCTGAAGATGATGACAAACGAAATCCAAAGGAAGTTCGGTTATTTTTAGATCATTTTGGAGCGACATCCTCATTTCCTTGTACAAAATTTGTACTAAAAAAGGCAAAAACATTCGGAGACAGTAACATAAATTACTGAACAGTTCGTTAACGACTCAAGTTCACTCTGAATGAAGTGTTCTGTGATATTCTAGTAACTGCTTTCTCTAATTTCCAATGGCAGGTCCGATAGTGTATCTGCAAAACGGTTATCTGAGAAGTGCAGGTTAAAAATGGATTAACTAAGGTAATAAGCAAAAAATATATATTGGAATTAAGGTTTTCAGTTCGAGCCAGAAAAAACTTCTCAAAAATGGCAAAATGTCTGTCCGTTCAACGAAATATTCAACTAGGAACTGACTGATAGTGAAGAATGACAAAATGAAATTGAGTGTGTGTAAACAAATGGCGAACTTTGTGTGATAGCATGAAATACCTTTCCACTATGTTTCATCATGCACACTCCAATCCTTGTTCCTACAGGTCCTCAAACACGATGGCTGGCAACGTCTGCGCGGTGGAATGAGAAAGATGACCAAACAAAACCTGAGGTTAGCAGTGACTGGACGTGAGGTCACTTCTGATTAACGGTTTATCCACCTACTTTGAAACACTCTCATATATATGAACGGAGACAGAACGCGACTCTGAATTACTTGGTATCTATTTTGTGTCAGTTCACGTTTTTTCATCTGTTAGTGTCTTCCGTTTAGGCGAGACACACATTACGTTTCGATTTGCGACCGTTGGATAGTTTGTGTGCTGTCTCCTATGATTGATTCTCTGGAATACTACAGTTGTGTCAGAGCAAAAAAGAATGTTCGTAGATCAAACGAAAGTAGGAAACATAGGTTACTCATGAAAATCTGTATTTCTGACATATAGGATCAGAATTACAGCGTACAGACTGATTGGCGCTGAGGGAAGTGATAACAAAAATTCAAGTAAGGATAAGGATGATTAATGCAGTTTATTCGTGAAAGCTAAGAACACTTAGGGGTCACCTTTCAACAAAATCTGCAATAGCCAAACCGGGCATAACAGCCTGGATAATCCACTGTAGTGAGGATAGACGGTCGCACCATACTACTCACACCACTATTCAGTAGCCGCATGGATCGAAATGATCGCGGGATAAATAGGGGAGACATATGGGACGGATCGTTGGAAGGCAGAATGACATTTAATGGATGTCGCCACATGAAGGAACAGAGACATGGTGTCCAAAGCGACTGGATCGTCCTCAGAAGAGTGCAGTGTGCAAATGGGTGTTTTTGTTCCTAGTCCCGTTGAGAGGCTTAAGTAGTGCATTGGTTTCTTCAGTAAGACGACCTTTGTGTCGTCCGCCTTCTGGATTCACAACAACACTGGGCCTTAGCATGTCCAGCAGGAAACATCACAGTGATTCAACGGAACATAGCAAAATCACGTGGTGTGCTGAATAAGCTATAACAGATCATTTCTATGTCGAATGCTGTCACACTTTGTTCAAAGATATGAATGGAGCGGTATGCATTGTTGATTAATTGAGCGAAATAACATTGTACTGAGGATTCCGAATACGTTTCCATGGATGTGATGAGAGGAAGACTGAAAAATAAATTCCTGAATAACTCCCGAGGCTAAACTATTGGGTCTTGATTATCACGAAGAGAAATGAACTTAAGGGTTGGATTCGAATATCGACAAAGATGTTAGACTCGGTGACTAAAACAGATATGCGATCTTTTAGGGCTTTTGCATCAAATTCAGTTCCAACTAGGGTATTTTTGCAATTGCTACATAAAATGAAAGTGGAACGAGATGGTCCTATTGGCACAAATCTCTCACGGATAAAGGCTAAAACGAGGTGTCTGGGTATACAATTTAGTATATCAAGGCGCGTCACATCTCCCAACTCTGAACTCCTAAAGTAGGCTAACCCCCATATTTTACGATATCTCTAAAGCGGAATAGTTATCAATTGCATATGTGAGATCAAAAGTTAACTAGTCAGGTTTCCCTGTAAGCTTTTGACAGCAGAGACGAAAGTGGTCCCATTTAAATAACGCACAGTACACGGCCTGGAGTTTAAAGTTATCTAGGCAGCGCGTCCTTGTAAAATAATATAGTGCGCACTTAGGGACAACCGGCTGTCACTAACCTTTTGAACTTGATTATAATATTATAAAGGAAGAAAGTACGACAGGCCCATCAGTGATACATGAACTTACTCAAACTGTTCGATGTGATATATTCAAGGCGTAGTGAATCCACCGTGGTGCAATGCATTAATTATGGCAGAACTGCTTGTCTGAGGAGCCTGAGTGTCTTGGGGATTGTAGTATTCATACTGACGCACGACATGTATAAATATTGGTTGAAATCGACGTAAAATGTAAAATATAAAAAAGTCAACGTAGTATTATGCTCACATACTTTTCTGTATATGCTTGAGTGGTGCTGTAGTTGGTTAAAACTGTCAAGAGTGGTTGCCTGGGTTTGGCACTATGAACACCTAGCTCAGCGTAGTGGTTGGCCGAGAGCAATCTATAACAGTGCAAGTAGGAATGTACGTAGCAGTTTGAAAACTGACGTGACATTGTAAGTTTTGCTTAACATGAATTAGGCACCACTCACAATTTTTCACCACACTCTCACTCCCATAATTGTTTTAGCCAATTCCGTTAACAAATTAGTACTACGTTCGAGTCTTGATCTTCATAGAGCATGTCATTGGTGTATTTACTTGCCTCGCTTCGGTGTACCTCCTGCTGTCATTGGGATATCGGAAACTTATAGTAAGCTCATCCCATTTATGTAAATTAGGATTATAAGGATCTCCGTTATTTTCGAGTTTGCAAACGTACCAACTGATAGCAAGTATACTTCAATACTATCTGCCAGCTCACTTTTCATCACCGTCACGAACTGGTGGTGGTGGGTCATAGTGGTGTCACATACCTGTTAGTGGGTATCGAGGAAGAATATCGTATTGGTGAGAGATTTGTTGTGAACAGAGTCATTAGAGCATGTGAGCGATGTAAACGTATTTTCCGTAAACTTGGAGAACAACCCATAACTCCCACCACCGTTAACCAAATGAATGTTCACTCCATTCGAATCTATGGATGTGGGTTACACTGTATTATTTCTTATCGAAACTAGCAGAGTTATGAAAAAGACATGGTTGTGTGTTCGTCCACTTCAGAACATGCGGTCCGTAGACAAATAGTTCATTTTTTATCAAGCCCGTTCGTCCATCAAGTTACTGATTTGGGTGAGTTCACGTTGAAGTGATCAAAACGAAGTATTTAATGATAACAGATCTAATTTCTAAGAAGCGCATGTAGAGTTAAGACGAACTTCGTTAAAACTGTGACTTGTGAAGCTGACTGACAGTTCAGTCCGCCCGTAGCTAGCCAAAGAGGTGGTATAATGTTGGCGGGTCATTCACTCGATAAAATGAACGTGAACCTCATCATTATTGTCAGAGAAGTGAATAAGGATATATTAGCAGTTTTTCTAGTCGGACGTTAACGAATTTTGAACAACTAGCTCCTAGTGCCCTTAGTGGAGGATTCATCATCCTGTACTGCCTTAACGCTAAGCGTGTTAGCGATGATATAAAAAATCCTAAATCCTGCACACATCCAATGGTGTAGATATTTGGTGAGTAGTTTAGTTCTTAGATCAGTTACACTTGTTTGCTGTGGTTTTGATTATGGTAGGACCGTACAATCGGCCAAACTTCGGATACAGCCTTTATCAAACGCGGCTGGCAAAACTACCTTTGCGGTTAGAACAACGTAATGATGAATCGCCGAAAGCAATATTCAATGCGTGGTTATTTGATCTCCTTTTCCAAATCTAGAGTACACTCGACCTATTGAAACAAAAAGGGATAGTATTTAATATCTTTGTGTTTTCTTTTCCTCCTTTTTCTCTATTCGCTTTTATTTGTTCTGCTGCTATTCTTCATAATGACTTTTTGTGTTCTATCGTGATAAACAATGTTTATTTGCATTCAATTACTGAATTGATTATCAGCTTTCTGTCCATCTCCGAAGTTTGTTGACTGCATACTGAAAGATTGCTTCTAACTAGGATGTAGCGACCCTATTTGTTTATGGCTAACTGCGTTGAGGTTACAGTTAGCATTTGTACTCTCTCCCTTCCCCCACATTTTGTATGCGCTTAAACGTTTGTTTGAACGAGTATGGTTACCGGCAGGCCACCCGCGCACTCGAACGTTTCTGCTCCGGTGCCTGCTCGCGTGACGTTTTGCTGTGTTAACGTTTCATCTCGCTCTTCGCTCGCTCTCGTCGATTTTACGTGTCGACAATATATATCCAGTCTACTCGTTGCGTTGTTCATAATTGATCGGCCATAGCCCGTCTGAACTCTACAAGAAGCACCATATTGTGCATACGTTCTTCAAGAGATTAGAGTTCTATTTAATCAATTAAAAAACAAAGCACGTTTAATAATCCCAGCAGTGAACTCTGCGTTCATAACACAATTACTTAGCATGAGCTCCATGTTACCCTCTTAAATGAATACACGTCAGTTTGTATCAGGTCTGAGTTGAAAAATTAGATCAAACATGAAGTCAAACCAAGAATATATGCACACATAAATATACACATGTGTATGAAAAATTAACCCCTAAAACCACAGACGCGACAAACATGATACAGAGTAAGGAGCCGAAAATGACATTTCCGAGGTGATGGGGAAAACAAAAGTGGAAAGACAGAGAAGAAAAATTAAAACGATGTGCACAGAAACACACAACACCAGCTCATTGACCTCTGTTCTCCACCATATCAAACAGCGCCCTCAACCAAATGTGTCTTGTCCTTCGAACCCAAGCCAGGAACCGAGAGCGCCCTACTGAAGCAAACTTCACTTCGAGTGCCGTCATTCACCAAACCCGTGTTATGTGCTTACCACCGGCCAGCCAATTCCTGCTTAACCTACCATTTGAAAACAAGTCACGATGTGGTAGGTGTTGTGTTTCTATACCGGTTCAATCAACAGTGAGCCTTGCGGGCGATAACAACAGTCGAGAGATCAGGTGACTCAGTAGAAGCACGGACTGCGTTGTCGCATTTACAAGCGGTAGCATCATTTTGGGTGTGTGGAAGAGTGAGGCGTTGGTCGCTGAAGGCGCGACCAATCAGAACGCAGCTTGAGCGTCGGCACGAGTGTCGGGCACACAGGCGACCTTGACGCGTATGCAACAGCAGGCACTGGGCTGACATGCGTAAGATACGGCCAAGTCAACGGAGCCCTAGGCGAGATCAATATGCTTGAGGGTCGACAGAGTTTATCCTTTCCGAAGACACGTCGACGTAATCTGCCATTGCCGACACGCTGTTACCACGAGATGCCGCTAATATTTCGTGGGTGCCGATCAGCCAAAATGCATGTTCCATGCACATCCTCTGAACGAATGGAACAGGTTTGGCAGCCGTACAGTAGGACTACTCTTACGATCGCATTATTCACTCGGACCTTCACAGGAAGACTGGGATTATACGGATGCTACAGATCGCAAACATCATTCGAGCCTTCGCTAGGCGACTTGTCATTTCCTCAGACATTCCACCAGCGACAATACATCGCCCAAGATACACAAACTTCTCGATCACCTCCAACAGCTCACCACATAGGGTGGGAACAGGCGCAGAGTCCTGTCAATCTTGTACGGCACCTTGCACCTGGTCGGTACGAAGACCACACCAAACTGACGAACGGGAGCTTCTAGTCTGTCTAATATGTTTTGAAGACCCTGTGAACCTTCAGAGATCAGGTGATGTTGTCTGCACACGCTGTGTCGAGTGTCCTAGAACAAATCTACAGACTATCTGAAATACAGGACGTTGTTAACCAAACTCCGGACATTTTGAACAACTTCACCGCCCCAGAGTTCCCGATTTGGAAACGATAGCTTTCCAACTAAGGCCGGACGTCTGTTTACAAAACGGACAAGAGAGATTTCGTCCGGACCGGGTTCCTCGTGACGTCTCAGAAACTTGATCTCAAGAGAGGCCTCCGTTTCCGAGGGCGGAGAAACGTGAGCAGGTCAATGAGTGCAGGCAAAGCCCGAAGGCATAGTCAGTGGCGCGAGTGGTCAGTTGAACTGCTGTTGGAGGTGCTCGGCTCAGCGTTCCAAACGTCGTTGCATGTTATGAGTTGGCTGGCCGTTGGATTTGCAGACTACCTCGCCCACATCTGGCTTCCGGTTACCAGTTTTTCAGGTGAGATGGGGAAGCATTCGAGAGTGCCGGTGGTGACGGCTTGTTCCATCTCGATCGGGCGTTATGTTCACCAGGCATCACGAGCCTTTATTAGTTGCTTCGGGAATTCCATGCGAGTAGCGTTGCTAGCCGAGTTGTACTCAGTGTTGCGTGGAATATTTTTGGCGGGCATCGAAAATTTCCAGTGATCGTATATAGACCCAGCTGTTGTCAGCTGAACGAGTGGTAATATCACATGAGGCAGTAATGCACTTATGCATTGCATACCACCTCTGTGCGTAATGGGCTTCAATGTCGTCTGGTGGTTGGGCGCCTAGACCAATGGCACGCGCACACTGATAAGTGTGGAGCGCCT
Source organism: Paragonimus westermani (assembly GCA_008508345.1). NCBI lineage: Eukaryota > Metazoa > Platyhelminthes > Trematoda > Plagiorchiida > Troglotrematidae > Paragonimus > Paragonimus westermani. The sequence goes on from QNGE01001057.1 coordinate 167,796, forward strand.
GTGGCTCTGCTAGTTTAGATACGTCAGTTTGTGATTGACGGCGAAGTGGTCTCGCACCGAGACGCAATTCGAGTATGGCACATGACAGTACATGATCAGCATCCACGCAGGTTTTCAAGATGGACTTGCAGTATTGAAGTCATCCACGCCAGCGATTGCTTACCAGAAGCAGACGGTCATCAACACAGAGCCGCGACAGACATCTATAGTTGTCCGTTCGACGAATACCGTAAGTGTGTGGACCACCTAATTCACGCTAGGTTTAGGCAACTTGGTGCTGAGTGTTTGAATGTAGACTAAGGCATTTTTATTAGTTACGTTTCTTCCACTCCCCTCCTTATTTCTTCTCTCCTTCTCCATAAGATTTGCTTTCTGTCATGGTTGTGTTGCAATTGTGCATCAGTGAGAACCAGTGGTGTATTATTGTCGGCGATGATGATGACGATGGTGATGATGCAGTGACGCTCGTAAGCGCTATGCTTGGCAACTTGAGCGTTCAAGTCCCCAGCCGGTTCTGTAATGGCCATGCGCCGTGCGATGTGTAGACGGTTAGTGAACCGGTGGTAAAATTTATCTTTGAGTGTATTTTGACTACCATCTGTGGGAGCATTTGTCAAAGCGACAAACAAACAGTGTTCAGGATGGGCGTCTCTCAATGCTCCAACCTTACCTTCAAATCTGACAGCGTGGAGACGGCTGTTGACGAGTATCCAGTCAAGCAGCGTCTTGTCTGCGTTGCACTCGAGGCAATCTCGATACCGATTTGGCCAGTGGTTTGAGTCGCGGAATCTCCAGACTAGCGGTGAAGGGTTGTAGCACTGCGCTATAATCCTGAAGCTGTGTCTCAGCAAGACTACAGATATGGATGGCGAGGGTCTGCAACTTGTGTGTAAGAGCTGTCTGCTGACCCGTTTGCATAAGTGTTCGAACACTGGAGGCGGCGAGCTCAGATGGCGTTCGAGGGTGGAGTAGGGGCTTGTGTTTTTCAGACAAGAGAACCACGGCGTTTGACACACTGGCATTCTGGTCATGGCTTTCATCGCGAGTTGAAGATGAGGCGAATCTCAGGTGCGTGTACGGAGACGGGCTTTGGGGGTGACTGAGTGGAGAGTTGTTTGACAGCCGAGGGGAAAGGAGACGAACTAGTTTGGTGCGGTGAGATTTAACATGAGAGCAAAGTCGGTTGAAGGGTTCTGGCAAGAAGACAAGGCCAAATTTGTGGTTAGTGTACATTTATAGATTTATAGTTGTGAGAGCAGAACACTACTTGGTTTCTCAGGTCGAAGGAGGAGGTTGGCTTGAGGGGCCCCACCCGGAGTCTTTGGTTCAGAAGGAACCTAACCCTCAGGGCATCGTGTGGAACAGGGAGCTCGCCGTCCATTGGAGGCCGTGACCAGTGGTGGTTCAGTTTGTTCGTCTGTTCTTCGGATTGGTCCATCCATCCAGGATGCTGAAAGCATCTTGGATGAGATTGTGACAAAAGCAGTGCATCAGTTCGAGGATTCACCAGCGGAGACAGATTTCAAATGACAGCTCTCCCCAGCTACCGTTCAACCAGTATAGGATAGCAAATGAATTTTAAGTGGGTCTATCTGTGGAAGAAGTGTTAAGGCATCCGACCACAGAATTGTAACGGCTGACTCAGTGTCCAGCTCGACTGCAACTTCTTACCCATTTACTTTCAGGGAAACAGTAAACAATGTATCTGACGTTGTTCGAAAGGTATGGTGGATCGTTGTGTTGTTACTCCATCACATATTCATGCTCCTGTCGGTTAGATTTTCTCACAACAACTTGTAAGCATTGTGTTCGAAAAGGCAGTTGGTGAATAGGACCTGTGTTCTGGCAGCAGCGACAAGTCGAACTCAACTGTGGAAACTCTGTCGGTTCTACGTGATATTCACCATAACGGTAGTATCAAAACACCTTACGATGTTTGACGTTTGCCACTCGGTTAATATCAGTGTGTGACGTAGGCTCCACAGAAGGAAATTCTGAGATTTCTTTGACCAAATCAGCATGCTGTCACACGATATCACAAGGTTCCTGTCACATTAAAGGTTGTTCACCTTCGGGTTGTAGTCGATCACGCGCTTTCTCGTCATTAACACCGGCATAAGCTGTTGGATAAGCAATGTACCGTTGTCCTTGTTGGCAGAATAGTTTAATTTTTAAAATGTCATTCACATTCTGGATGTTGTCAAGAGTGGTAAGCAGTTAGGTATAATTGGTGGAAGTGGTGTTTCACTGTAAGCATTGCTTGGCAGAAGTCTTCTCTGTAGGTAAGTTCCAAAATGGGAAAGTGCACTGAGTAGAATCGCCATAATGCAATTCATTTATGCCTCTCGGCAAATGATGTTCACTGCTTAAAATTGCAACAACGACAGCATAAGAAAATGCAGAACAACCAATCCAACGTAAGACAGTATTGACAGTGTGAACAAGAGACTTGTGTACGGTTAGTTCCAACGGTCGGTAAGCTAGCCAATCAGAATGTTTGTGAAACAATCGATGATGCATCACGTGAACGTATCATTGTCCACCACTGAAGCACCTTACCGGTTTCATCGGTGCCAGCTTCGGGTGACCTGCGCTGGCAAAAGAAATAATGATTCATCGCTCCCACTCCCTCCAACTATTCAGTTCAGCTGCTATGGGCTGAATGAGTTCGCGATCAGCGGATGCTCTAGGCGTTATTTTGTTTCTCAATCTATCCTGGGCCTTAGTTCGTTTTTCAGCTTCCGACCACTGGACCGAGCGACATTGTGTTGATACGGATCATCGAGGTATTGACGATAACGATGAGTTTCTCCACGCTCCTGCCGCACTAATTTTTAGGTTGGGATAATGCAACGGTTTCATGAGTTGTCTTTCATATTGGTTCATATTGTCAATGAAAACATTTCCGTTCGTTGTCCTTTTTGCTGAATTCATTCCGTGCTTGGACCTTTCAAAACATAAGAATTCTTGAGAGAATTCGTATTGAGGTTTTCACTAAATCCCAGGAACAACCGACAAAATCGGTAACCAACCTTTCTCTGCTAAATGTACTGTACCTCACTCAGAGGAATGGAGCTTGCGAGAGGAAAACATCAATGGCTGGATTAGACTGTCAATGCCTTGGACAAAACGACTCAGCAACATACCGGAAGGCGTCGGTTTTTAAGGCCAGTTCGGCTTGTTCGTCAGTGTTTAGATGGTCGAGAGACACTTCGTTCTCTATTGTCTGCTTGATGGATCCAGAGGCGGTGGTTGCTCATGGGTGAAGACAAACGTTTTTCGGTCACGTTCCAACCTATCCGCCAAAGGTGTCAATATGTCAGAGCGATAGGGGGTAAAACGGCAATAGTAACTGCCACTTCCAGAAGAGCTTTCGAGGCTCTCAATGGATTACACACTGAGTAATCTGAAATCACATCGGTTTTGTTATCGGAGTGGTCTGATGCATTTTTGTTGATGCAGTGTCTGTGAGGGTCGATGGGGCAAGCCTTGAAGACACGCTTGAAAGTGTCGACGGTTATACCACAATGATCGAAACACTCGACCACCGATTGCAGGTGAGACGTGTGTTCTAGCGTTTTGCGGATGGTGGCAAGTGTGCTGACACTATGGACAAACACAAACTCTAGTACACGTAGAACCCGGCCAATGAGTCGATGAAAAGTTTGTATGATGTATCGGAGGCCGACTTACACGCGGACCAGCTCGGTCAGTTCGAACGGTGTTGCAATCGCAGTTTTGGCGATGTCATTGGAAATCGGCAGTGTGCTCTGCTCAAATCTACCTTGTACGAGATACCCGTTTCAGGAAGTCCGAACGAAACGTCATCAGACTTCAGCATATGCGGTTCGTCACCACCTGGTCAACACGAGTGTAGTTTGAGTGTAGTTTGTTTGTAGTTTGTGTGTCCCGTTGGGATGGAGATTGGCTAGATTGTGAGAGTGAGGTGATGGTTGGCAAGGTGCTCTCATACTTAGTTCAGGTACAGTTATTCAATATATATATATATATACGTATCAAAATGTGTTCCCAGCACCCAAGCGTTGGTGCTATTGCAAAAATTCTCCAGTTGAATCCGTGAAGCTCCCATATCGTCTAAATAGAAATTCACATTGATCAGCCGCTCTAATGAAAACGAGGAAGCTAAGACCGATGTGAGAAGTAAGCACTGATCATAATGAAACCCACTTATTCCACGTTAATACAGTATCTATATCTTATAGGTTTGACTACATACAGTCCAACTTGAAAATTACTTATTTGCGAAACAAAATAACCTGATACATACATTGCTCTCGTGAACCATTTTGTCCATTGTGACGTGAAAATTATAAAAGGAGCCATTAGTGATCAGACTTTGGAGAAAACGTGACAATGAATTAACCGTACGCAAAATGAACGTATGCTACAATCGTGATTAGTCATCTTATAATTCCAAGTGTGTTTCTTACGTCCAACCTTCGGTTTCATCAAGTAAACTCCCCAAATGCATCAGCGAATCTCAGTAGTCCCCTACACAACAAGCCAAATCAGTGTTTGTAAAATCAGCATCAAGAAACTAATGTTTTCAAGTTGACCATCATTCACATTTGATCGCAGCGTTCGCATTCAGATAGACTTTCCAGCCAGCCTCTTTCGAAAAGAAGCACTAGACTCGAGTTTCGCTCTCATTAGAGCTCGTCAGTAGTGCATATCCTTGCCACGG
>QNGE01001057.1:172776-197022 GCA_008508345.1 Paragonimus westermani
ATATGCACTACTGACGAGCTCTAATGAGAGCGAAACTCGAGTCTAGTGCTTCTTTTCGAAAGAGGCTGGCTGGAAAGTCTATCTGAATGCGAACGCTGCGATCAAATGTGAGTGATGGTCAACTTGAAAATAAACCAATTCCCCGACTACTCATCAGTAAGCTAGTGTTTATTTAAGAAGCGAGTACCAACTAAAACGGGTTGCATATGTTTCAAGTTATTAGGTATCGCTCAGAGTCTACTGTCAAAACGCAGTATAGAAGGTGGTTATTACTTTTGAACTAGCTTGAACATAGCACATGGTTTCTGAGGAGACTTACTAAACAATGAATAAATGTCATTGTGAGCTGTATGATTTAGTCCTACACCGTTCATTATCCACACAGTCAGCACACGTGTAGTTTAAAAATTAGGGTGTGTGAAGTTTGTGTCTCCTGGGAAGAACAATGGACCAGATGTTGACGGTCAGGTTACACTCAATTAACTACACTCAAAATACAGAAAGCCAACAGTCGCGAGTTCATATTTGCATATTTGCATTACCTACATCCAACGCTTTGCCCTATTGTGATGGACAAGCGGGCATGCACATGATCCTCTTCAAATAACTAATTAGAATGCTTTTCATGATGAGCAATTAAACCCCGACAGGCATCAAAGTAAGAGAACACGGTAGGGTTGAGGAACAAACCGTGTGTTTCCAGCAATTTTTGGAAATGTAAGTATCCAACTCTGGTCTAGTCTGGGATCAACGGCAGTAACCAAGATGAGATAGGAGAAGAACGCGGTATCGGCTCAAGCCCACTCGGCGGCACTTAAAAGCGCATCAAACGAAAAGTAATTAGAAACTACGAGCGTCTTGATCACCACTCGAAGAGAAGTGACGGAACGACCTTGAAGAGTAGAATAAGAGGTGAATTGTTGGGAAAAGGTCAAGCATTCGTTGCGTGCAACTGATTATACGGCTGAAGAAAGTGGCAGTGAGTACGTATCAGACCTCATGCGGCAGACGTATGCAAAAGCATGCGTACAGAACAGACAAGCGAAAAACACAATTACAACCGGGATCCTTGAAGAAACCATACGACAGCTGGTCACTTAACTGTCATATAAAAATCCTCACCTTCATCACTGAACGACAGAAGCCGCTAACGTAATTGAAAACCATCTGCTTTCACAAGCAACAAGAAAATGCTAACAATTAGGTGGAAAGCAAACAGGGGTTAAGTACACATTACAGCATTTTGTGGTGGGTCTATCACTGTTAACGCAAAAATGTGCAAAGTGCAAAATGGACATTCGTTCGTGAAAATCCTTGCAATTCATGTGGTCATTTAGTAAGCGCAAGTAATGTTGAATTACCCCTGTCATGCACCATGCGAAATGGTCCAGGCCGTTCGTTACCACTCAGTCAGTAGTGTCACGTGCTGAGCTACCCAGTCGGGAAAAATCAGAGAAGAAATCTGGACGGCACTAAGCAATCCCAATGTGCTGGAAAATAGCGTTTTTCATGGGGGAACGGCAATAAGAAACGTAGCGGTTGATCGATGCTTCGGAATGGTTTGTATTGATCGATCTCAATTTGGCTTGCAGCATAAGTTCTCCTCAGTTAAATCTTCAATATTAAAAAAATAATGTAGTGTGGTCAGGATGAATGATCAAACTAGACCTCTTACGGGGGGGTCAGGCGGAGATGTACAATAAGACAATGAGATAACCATGGAAATATACAAGACGAACTATCGGAGGTCATTCAGGCAAAAGGTGTTTTTCACGAACGGACTTGTCACTGACAACTGTGACACCTTGAGATTATCGTTGTGTGCAAATAAGTTAGTTGTTTTGTTGAAGTGCACGCTAGATTTGTTGGTTTTCTGGGTAAATAACCCTTGTGCCTCCGATAGTTTTGGTTTACAACAGTTGGTCACGTGATCAGAAATGAGAATGAAGAATCCGTAACCGCAGTGGTTCGACGAAGAGGATGTCCCGGTCTTCATGCAGAACTTCGAGGACGTAGCTAAGATGATCGGAATTAAGACCCATCAGTCAAAGCCGGCTGTCCTGCAAGCGCCTCTCCATGGCAAGGTAACAGCGGGACCATAGGCGGTGCCAGGAGGTCCCACCGACTCCCAGAAGATAAGGTGGTGGTTCAACGAAGCCCATCCTGAGTCTGCAGACAATGTCGTCATTTGCGCCGTATACGCTTGAATACTGTTGTTAAGGGCCATGCGGGAGTTGTGTAGAACCTGGAACAGTGCATACTGGTAGATGATTTCTTGGGCGGAATACAATCAGCCGTTCGAGGTCAGCCCAAGTTTGCTCTCAATCCTTACCCACTTATTCTGGAAAAGTTAACTATTGCGGCCCGTCATTCGCTGGTTGAAAAAGCCCTAAGGGCCAAGGATGTCAAAACAAACAGTCCAAGAGAACTTAAAGAAATTAGACTCGCCATAGGAAAGTGGTTAAGAGCGCGGGGGAGACTGGTGGTAACGTGTTCAACAGATACAGACAACTTAGAGGCTTTCAGAGGGCCTGCACAGTGGTAAGTAGAAAGTAGTGTTTAAACAAACTTCTCGTAGGTTGATTTGATGGGGAGTGGAAAATACGATGATGGATGCAACTGACGAGTTGGTAGTTGAAGGTGAGTTGGAAATCAGTGGAAGGTGGGAATAAAATTTGACTGTAAAACGATGGTTGGTTTATTGGCCGGCTCAATGTAAGTCAAGGTCGTTCAGCCGCGTGTAATGATTGTTCAAACGGAGGGTGGATTCATGTTCAAAGACAACGGTTTTGCATGATGCAGGTAAGGTAAATGAACGGTTGTTCGTCATTTTTCCTGAAGTAAGTCAGCTTACAGTGGGAAGAATTTTCGTTGGTTGTGCAAGGCCCCAAACGCATCGAAACATCATGAGGTTATAAAAAAATTTGATGTGGCTCCACTAATAAAAAATTACATAACATATCTTGAGCGCAGTGAAGCATGGACAACCAAATCGAATACAGAGTTTGACAGCCCGCTACCAAATGAAATGATACGATAAATTTTCACTACGAACAGAAACCCATGCTGCACAGTGTGAAGTTCTCCCTCGAGCGCCCAGTCCCAGAAGGCTTCTAATGTACACGTAGTTGGATTGTAAGTGGAAAGGAGTGTTGAAAGGAGAAGGCATCGAAGAGACGGATGACCCATTCAGTTGCCTTGCTAATTTAGTGAAAAGGCACAGCGGGAAAATTCGATTTTCCGTCTACTTCCAACAAGACACAAATCGCCAAGAAATTCCTTTCCGTTAATTCGCTTTTTGCATCAAAATATATGAGAAGGTGCACATAACTGCAATTGGCAGACTGCAACTTAACGTCAGTGAACCTAAAAATGTTGATAATTGATTGATAGATAAAAAACGATAAGGCAGTGTTTTGAATCGTAAACGCTGAGGGCGCAAGCATTGTTTATTCGGAAAACCGAAACAGCATATGCGATTCAACACCATCACATTAAAAACTCTCGTTTGCGCATAACACGGATCCACGTACGCCATGATTGCCAATGTCAAGTTCGTGTACAGAAAACACTATTTTATGCCACAGTGTGCTGCAGTGTTTTTAATGTTCTCCTCCGGTTGGTTCAATAATAAAACACATGCTACTGCACCACTACTGAGTAGTGCAGTAAGAAATAGTGCGATCAGTCGTCCTCACTACATTTTCCCTCGCAAAATGATCGTTCCAGCTGCAGCAAAAGCTGTTCAGGCTCTCTTCATTCTCTCGACGATCTCCATACCGGCCTCGGTGATGCTCATACACTTGGTGTGCATTCTCGTCTGATTCGGGTGTCATACCATTTACAAAGCTGGCTTCCGTGCACTCGATGCTGACTATTCTCACTCTTAATCAAATATACTGAGCTGTGACGTTCCACTACTACGTACGATCCTCCCTTCCCCCAAATTGACAGAAACTTCCCAGACCGGAGTCCTGTTGCATGCGCACTCCGCTGGTCTCCGTATTCAACCTTCAAACCAGAGCACATCGACCTGATAACCTTGCAGTTAATAACTCCTTGGAAACTTCTTGTGCGTCCGTCAAGTTTTGGTTGATCAACCTCCGAACCTCTGCTAATTCACGCGTGCTCATCAATCGGTCTACCCGTAAGCCAATTTCCTAATCGACTGGTGGTCGTGATACGCGCCCACACATTGGCTCGAACGGCGACTTCTTCGTTTTTCTTTGTGGTAAACAGCGGTGGGCTAGCGGAATCAATGTTAACGTTCAATCACAGCTTTCTCCTTTTACTAACTACCACTCCCTGATTGTAAGATTGGTTCTTTTCATCAGTTCGTTTGATTGAGGATGATGTGACATTGTGCGAATTTTCTAATTCCTAAGCGTTCCAAACAATTCCGAAATTCCTCACTTGAAAAGGGCGGAACTTGGTGAGTCAATATACACCGCGGTACTCCGTGATTTACAACGGTATGTTCCATCACCGCCCTGCATACAGTGTTTGCAGGCTGATCGGGTAAAGCGGCTGCGTCGATGCATCTTTTGATATGTTCACTAATGACAACGATGTATTGGTTTCGGAACGTCGTTACTGGGCAGAGACTCATCACGTCCACCGACCGTAATTCCCTAATTCCAATATCCGAGACCAGTGGCGTGGGACACAGACTGGGGTGGTTAGTGCTCTTCACTAGCGGATACTGGTGGCATATTCTAAAATATTTTGACGTCACCTTTCAATGATAGCCACTGTGCCCTTTGCTTCAGCATTTTGCAAGTTCCATGACATATCGTATGGGCCAGCTGGTGACATTCCTTCGCAATTGTCGCTCTCAACTTCGTCAGTATAATCAGTACATTTATTCACTCCCACAGTTAACGCCTCAAGATTCCGGCACTATTCCACCACAAGTCTGACCAGTGCATTCGGAAGGCTTTTACTTCCGGATTTACCTCGTCTACTGCCCGTTGTCCTCTCGAGTGAAGTTAATCAACCACCTCCCGAACCACTGCATTCATCTTCCGTGCTTCATGCAACTTCCCCGGATCGTTCTCCAGTTCAATACTGCCAACTCTGATCACGTCCTTGTGCACCCCTTCCATGTGTTACGTTCGGGGAAGTAAGCAGGAAATAAGTTTTCGACGAGCCGGCTGTGGTACTCAACGGGACCGAGGAACCGTCAAAACCCCCTCTTCGATGTTGGTACCGGGATGACTTCGATCAACATCAGTTTCTCGACCGACCTTGCGACCGGGCAGTACCACCGTTTGTTTCCCCAGATGAGACTTTGGATTATTGATCTGTAGGTCGGCTTTTTCACTCTCGTGTAACGTAGCTGAAATGTGTACTGTATGTTCTGTATCATTCACGCTGTAGATGACGATATCGTCTCCAAAGACAACAGTTTCGTGCAATCCGTCTGGCACACTGAACACCAGTCGTTTGAACGTGACCGGATCACCGGACGGCAAAACAGCTGTAACGCACAACCGAAACCAGCGAGCGCGCACGGATTGACTTTGGGTTGTGTAACGTGGCGTGCTGCTGTGTTGTCGGTGCCGTTTTAGCTTTCGTTTGTGTAAGTCGTGTGCATGGCTTACTGGGCCTTCGGCTCATGTTTGTTCGTATTGTTTCTCTTTTCAGAACTGTCGTTCGAACTCCTACTTCGGAAGAGCGCTGTCCCCTGGTGCGTCCACGTTGCCCGAAGGTTGGTCCGCGAAGTCACGGGCATCCAGAGTAGAGTCAGCTGGCCTGCATGTTACACAGCAAACGTTTAAAACGGTGCCGTTTTTCACTCATCATGGAAGCTGTTTTATCTCGGTTCGATTGTTTGATTTGAACTTCTCAATATCCAGGCCAGAAGCCAACACTGTGAATACCCTGGAGTTCTGTAACTAGTCGGAAATTTCTGATGCCACTGGGATGGCCACGACATCATTGATTGTAATTATTTTGAGCCATTTGAACCCGACACAAAGTCGTGATTTATCACTCGGCTTCCTCGCCAACAAGACAGGAGAACCGAATCGGCTATCCGCCTCCTTGATGATTTTTTCCTTCGGCGTGTCCTCCATTTATCGCGCAATTTCCGGCTGTAGGTGTATTGGAGTTTTTCCGGGGCCGAATGGTCAGAATCCCTTTGTTCGGATGGGAATTTCTTGTTTAACTCAACCACAATAGCTGTACGGGTCCTGGTCGGAAGTGAAAAGTCCTCGCAATTCGCGTATCACATCATTCAGCAACCGGTTGTCACAGGTTGGTGTCGCCTTTGTTGCCTTCGCTTCAATTTGTCCGGGCTTGGATTTGCAATTTCTCACAAATGGAAACACCCCATATTATGTTACGAGTTTTCCATGTTTCAACTCAATCACGGCTTCAGCACGGTCATGAAAACCCGCCGTCAATACGGCTTGAGGTGCGTCGGCAGAAATAATGAAAGACTGTTTAACTGCGTGACCAACGATTTGAACACCATATTCTGCTAAAGCAAAACCACCGATTGTGCGGATGATCACCGCACACGGCTGAACAAACTTCTTCCGGCCCTGACCCGCTCAGTAAAATGTACCCCGTAGTGTCAATAAAACAACACCGCCAGCTACGAATAAATTCTATTGTCGCCTTAACTGTCGTCTTATCGATTACTGGGCTTCCTTTCCCAAATGAAAGGCAAACAGCAAAACGTTTATTTAATTATAGCTTTGTGCCAAAAAAATTCCCTCCACTGTCCACGTGTTCCGCATCTGTAGCACACACGGCTATTATGGTGGACTATCAAGCCGAAGGTGCGAGTGTCCCAACTCTCGGCGGAATACATCGACGAGGCGGCAGAGTGATTCCAAAATCCCACAGCCAGCGGATCGGGGACAGCACGGGCGACCGGATGAGCCGTCGCTCATCTGGATCGGGGCAACGGACGAGACATGACAGGCAAAATGAGACGGATAACCAGATCGGGGACACGAGCATTCTAGCATCTAGAGGGATATCTTAACTTGGTCATAGAGTACGGCCAGAGGCCAAAGTGGATGGATTGCGGTAGAACGGGTGACCGGACTAGCAATCGCCCAACCAGATCGGCCCAACGGACGAGGAATGGCAGGCGAGGAACGCCTTTACAGGAGACGTCGGACACACAAACTGGGTCGAAGTGCATACGACGTGTGGGCAGAAACCGCGGCTGCTGTGGGCTGGACTATGTGACTCATACACGCGTACGCGCGCGTAACATGGGAATCAGTGTATTGGAAAATAGAAATTGTGCATTATTGGACGCTTTTTCTTTACACTATGAATCTCCTCATTCGTCTTCACGAGCAAAGCTGCCATTTCCCTTGCGCCTCGAAGGTTGTCAATTTCACTTGGTTCGTCTGCTTTCAGCTTGTTGAATGTCAATAAGTTTTCCAGCGGCAGTTGTCAAGCTGCATCAGTCAACTATTACAGTCAACGGACTTGCACTGAAAGTAATGCGGAGCTGCTGCCGCGCTGTTCCGAATCCTGGTCCAGCTGCGGCAGGACTTTTGACAGCCCCGTCCGCAGCGACACGGCGTAAACACCAGCGTCACCTCCGGGACAGAGTCGGGCGCTCCTGGACCGCCGCAATACCTCTTGGCAGCCATCGGGGACGCCTACTCAGGTGATCAGCACCTCCTTTGTGGCGATCCAACCCAGCTTCTTAGGGTCCCTTCGTGCTGCTGCCGATATCGTTTTCGCCCTGCACTTGAGCATCATCTTTAGGGCCGCCAGCTTCACCCGGTAAGTTTTGACTCCAACCACGTAAGCCAGGTTCTCGAAGTCTATCAGGACAACTGTGTTCAAAGAATATTCGTCTACAATACTGGTTACAGCACCAATTTCTTAGGCCAAGAACGCGGATGGTGTAAGCATTGTTTATTCGGAAAACCAAAACAGCATATGCGATTCAACACCATCACAATCAAAACACTCGTTTGCACATAACACTGATTCATGTACACTATGACTTCCAACGTCAATTTCGTGCATAGAAAACACTATTTCGTACCACAATGCAGTGTTTCCCTTGTGTTTAGTTCAATACTCTAATGACTACTGGGCAGTAGTGAGTAGTACAATGTGATCGCTCTTCCTCCCTACTGTAGTATATTGACTCAGCGACCAAGCAAGCAGAAAAGTGAGAAAGCAGCTGTACAGCAAGACAGAGCGATCATACGGATGAATCGAACTGAAATTTGGCCAGCATTAAACTTCGAAAAGAGATTATTGATGTGAAAACGTTTAAAATAAAAACGAGGTTTTATGGACAGAGCAGGTAAACTGTCGCAACTATAACCACGGTAACTGAAAGGTTTCTACTAATTTTCTTAGTTTACGCAAACATGCCCTAAGAGAGTGAATTTTGATTTCCTTTGGTGTGAATAAGAACGTTTTCCCGAGGCGTTTTCTAAGCATTCGTGATATTTCAAAGACACTTAAGGATGCCTGTTCAATGTCCACCGTGTACCCACCCTATATATCAGGTGCTTTAAAACCGCACTATTAAGGAATGTGACGATATCATTATGAAAAAATTCAAGGAATGTTCAGCAGCGCAGTTAGATAATTTCCCCGTTGTGTGTTTGATATGCATGTGATTACAAAAGCAGGTGAACTGACATAAAACAATGACTCAGATGGCCGAGGTAGTCTGTCGTTGATTCTATGAACGGTGGCTACTGAGTTTTCGGAGTTGAACACAAAGAATTTGGTGGATAAACCTTGTTGTTCATGTTTTTGCAGGCCTCGTCCTTCTAAAGGGTACTGCGAAGAAGACAGTAATTTTTTGATCAATAATGTGCTTAGACCGGATCATACGCACATTCATGTCCTAAGTGATGAAATATTCTGGGTAGCCGTTTACCCGTAGCATTCTGTGGAACAGCTTCGATTCTACCTCAAAGTTACTTGTGTCACAAAACTTTCTGTGCCGAGTAATTGACTGCTTTTCTGTATTTAGAATGGAAAAAGTTTAGGAAATGTACATATTGACCATTCCACGCGGTTTAGCGGTACACGTCTAGTTCTACTCCATCCTTATCTTGTCATTGTAATAAAACACTCAAAAATGATATTGCTCCGTTAATTTCTACTCCTAAAGTAAAATTTATAGCCGGGTGACAAGCATTAAATCTCCGGGAGACGACTGATGAATCGGATTCTTCGTCGAAAATTATAACTATATCGCACACATTCCACTTGTGAAAAACTAAATTACAAATCGTATCCCTTAAGCAATCACTTTCAATTTTGGGTATTAAAATGTCTGCAAGAACAGGAAGAATTGGTGATTTCATTTCTATACCGTCTCATTGACTGAAGTAAATTCTGTCAAGAAGTAACTGTATATCAAAGACACAACGGAGAACGATCATTCAGGTTTAAACAAAGGTATGCTAATGTCAGTTTAATGAAAATGTTTGTGGTCGCAAATGCAGTCAATAGTTTCGAACAGTAGGCCGTTTTTGAAAAGGGATTCGATGTTAAGAGAGGACGGTGGTCTATTATATACGTCCACATACATAATAACATTCACAGGTTCAAGTATATTTTTCTAAAACGCGCACCCAAACATCCCCTTTCCAAGAAGTTTTGGCAGCTGTGAAGTCCACTGTGTAACTTTGTGATAGGGAGAAGTTGCCACACCAGTGATTGGTTTCAGCGGTGCACCCGGCCTTTTTACTCTAGGTAGTCCATAGAGATGAGGAGGTTGCAAACTGTTAGGAAGTACATCTCCTAACTAAAAAGTTAGGCTGCATCACGTCACCTCGATCATTAGGCCCAGGTTGGACGGTATGGTCGTAAGTGGCGATATGGTTCCACTTAGCCAGTCAGATTGTACCTGTGCGCCTCTGCGCTATCTGGACTGTTTTCGCACGCTGCTTTCTGCTGCCCTCTGTAACGCGATTTTTTCTGACGCTGTGACTACCATATATGACTGTTTCATTTGAATCGTTTTGTGTCAGTCGGCCATTTATGGCAATCGTTTTGTCCTATAACTTCTGTAGCCCAGTATTGTCTTGCTCTTCCAATGAACAGTGTTGCCGCGTCTCTTCTCATTCTTCGGTTTTGGGTCAAGCGCCTGAGCGCGTAACCAAAGTGACGATCCAATACAAACGGTGGGGGCTCAGTTTCTGCTCACTTCAAAAATATCGATGAGATTAAATTTAACGAAGTCAAGGTTGCACAGTGACGACCCAAACTTTTCATTAAGTTGCAGAATGACGGGATATTCAGTACCGGATTGTCAACTAAATACTGGCATTAGTTGATCAAACAATCGGATACGTGTAAAGTAGCTTTTACTCTGGAGGAAGAAGAAGAGTGCTGCAACTGAATCAACAGCCTAAGAGCACATAAACAGATAACAGAAAAACGGTTGATGAAACGGCGGATGATAGAATGAAGGTCAACGGTAATAAACAAAGGACTATAGATTATACACTAGTGTTGTGAGTCCAGAAGGCGGACGACACAAAGGTTGTTTTAGTGGAGAAACCAGTACACTACTTAAGCCTCTCAACGGGACTAAGAACAAAAACACTCATTTGTACACCGCACTCTTCTGAGGACGATCCAGTCGCTTTGGACACCATGTATTAGTTCCATCATGTGGCGACAGCCATTAAATGTCATTCTGCCTTCCAACGATCCTTCCCATATGTCTCCCGTATTTATCCCGCGATCATTTCGATCCATGCGGCTACTGAATAGTGGTGTGAGTAGTATGGTGCGACCGTCTATCCTCACTACACTAGTTCGTAACTTTCTGGCCAAACCAACCAACCGGAGCCGATGCATGAACACAGAAAAAAGACTGCCTCCGGAAAGAGCTCCTTCTATGTCACTCAGACCGAAGACAGTTTGGTCACAACCCTGTTCATGTTTATAGAGTTGGAGTTGGCGACAAGCAAAGGCCAACAGAATGGACCAGACAAAAGTTCAAACAGCGCAGGGTAGGCATGCAGTTCAGATGATAACATTTTTCACGAGAGCTGAGGACGCTTGTGAAGACCGGAGGAGTACGTGACACTGGTAACGATGAAGATCACTCACAAGTGTGCTTTGTCAGTCATTTTTGTCACACAAAGGGCATCAGTCCATGCTTATGCGGTTTTGATTGTTGAGATCCCCTTCGACGTTCTGGTGACCGATGCTTCAAGTGATGAACAGGTTGTCCAGTATAGCGAAGACGAAATCGTCACTTAAGCTACCAGCAAGGCACACCACACGATGCATTTTTGAACTACTTTGCAGACGACTGAACTACTGGTCTGTTGATCAGCATCCCAAAGTCCTAATTTGCGGAACCGATAGTTGTATTACTAGATCAGCAAGACGGTCTGGAGAGGTTCCAAATTTGGATAAGTCGGTGATAACTGAAACGATTCCGATATATGCATTGAAAATAACGCTGGGATAAAGTCCTAATTGGTCTGACATTTGCAGCCGTTTCATAAAAAACCCGGATTACATTACACGCATCGAATACTGATCATTGAAGAGTTGATACTCTTACTCACCAAGAAGAGATTCCTAAGATTTTGCAGGGTTGATTGGAAAATGATAGCTGAATGAACCACCGACATTCAATAAGTAAACAACCGAACAGTAGAAAAAGATAACCAGACGGTAACTTATTGCTCTAAGCACTCTGTACAAGTGGATGTTCACTATATATATATATATATATATATATATATATATTGAATAAACGGCCATACTGTGCTACTCGTGAGTAGTCAGATTGATGTTGTTATAAAAGTATCTAAGTTATCGGGGGAAAATACGGGAAGAAACGACGATCAGTAGCAAGGAGCGATGTTTTCCATACACGCACTAAAACCTCATCGAATTGGGATTACAGTTATGTACAAACGAGTGTTGGTGTTCACAGATTTGGTGAAGCATGTCACATACTTCAAAAATCTTTGTACAACCCACATTCACAATAGTTCCTTAAGAGTGTGAAATTATAGGGCGAGTTCGGTGCATTCCACACACTTATCTGGTCCGAAATGTCTGTTTTTGTAAATGGTCCTGTCCAGCCTTCCGCAGCACACTGAAATAAATGATTAAAAAACTGCACCGTGTATAATTCAAACTATTGACGCAGCTGGTTTATCCTGCAGTTTAAGCTGCAATTAAGCGTCTGCCGCGAAATGTTTACGGTTGGAGCTGATGAATGAATTCAATAATGCTTCAGTTGTATTCACACTGGAGCACGCTGAACTCAACTTGTCAAAGAGCTTTAAAGTTGAAGATTTAAACAGAGTGCAAGCGAAAACTTCTGGTAATCTCGTGTTGTAGAGAAATGAAAAGTTATCGATGCATAACAATGACAGAAAGCAAATTTTAAATCAATCCTGAGATATCTTGAACTGGAATAATTTTTAAATCATTCCAGACAACTAGTATATGCACCAGATGATGACTGAACACTTGAAAATTCCAAATTATGAATGCTAACCACGGGGAACAGCATAACCAAAATATGGTGAGTAGATAAACGAAACTAGGGAGTCGCTGTATTGCATAGCTATAACATAAATCAGATGCTACGGCAGCAAGTCGTACGCCTAGCTTCGTCAGATGTCCAAATGAAGGTTACATATACATGCGTTTGTGTGAATGATGGCATAATCTGTTGTACCTACTACACAAAACAATGAACACGGGATCGATATTAGCTTTCTTAGTTTAACGCGTTCTAAGTGGAATCTGGCACAAAAGTACATTGCACAACAAATTAGATTCCAGCAAAAATATATTTAAAAAATGTGCATGGTTGCGTGTGGATCATGAGCAGAAGTTAAGACCTCGTAGGCCGAAGTTGAATGTTTCAGACACTGTGCAGTCAAACTAATTCTAGACCAGACCGAAATACCTTGTGTGTATGCTTATACACAATAGCATGAAGGTATCACTGAATGGCAGGTTATGGTGGGAGGCAAAAATACATATTCACTATAAACCGACTATTAACTTCAAGACGTTCCGAGTAACGTGTCACATTTATCAGTTGAGTGTTGAGCTGCATCGACGAAGCGTATTTAAAAAAATCTCCATTGAAAAACATTAGTAATTTGTGTTCATTATCGCTGCGATATCACATTTAATGTTTGAGCAGATATCGAGCTAGCAAGGCCCACACATTGTTCGTTTGAATCTAGTTTATATGTAAAATCTGATTCGATACGATACCAAGCACCTTCTGTTTCTACTGCCAGCCGAAACTCAATAGTGTTTACTTATCAAATGACCCGCGGAAATTTAATCATCGCTGGTTTCATTCCTCTGTCGTCATCAGTATCTGCAAACTACGACCTCGGGGATGTGTACACAAAAACAGTTCAAACTAGTAGCACAGTTTGCTGCAAACAATTTATTTGTCATCTTTCATTTTGTGTTACAAAACCCGAGTCCAGCAGACTCCATGTGAATCTGTGCAGTGTTTGTGATGGATCGCATTCATCAGAGGAGAGAGTTCAGTGTGCCGTTTACATGCAGTATCATTAGCCCGATTGTGAATACAAGCATACAAGTGACTAGATCAGGTTGGTTAGGCGTATATCCTCGACGGGACCTGAAGGTAAACCGTGTCACCTAAACCCCTAAAGTGAGCTAATTCACATCATTTCTGATCTAAACTGGATATCCGAAAGTGAAAAATGTTTACAGATCCCGAACGAACATTTATATGGACAGTAATTGGTCTGCTAATGGAAGTTTATAATGTTGCGACTACTGACAAACAGTTGAGGACTTCGATTTGCATGAATTAGACGTCATACACGAGTGATATTGGTTTCAACTGAAATGTGGAGTCAGATGCGATCGCCTGTCTATATTCCAACAAATAACTGACAGCACACTCATGGTAGTCGTATCTAACTTCAAGTAAGTTTGCAGAAAAGGTGTGTTTGCGACCTATTGCAGATGAGTCCCCACCGTTGCGAATGACTGTTTTACCCTCATCTAGTGACCTGTTTACAGTTTTTCGTCTTATTAACCGTTGACATTCTGGTCAAAATGTGTCACTAAGTTCTCGCTATCTTCATGTCGTTCCTCAAAGGTGACCATTTTAGAGATCTACCAATGCTACGCTTGGTTGGTTTCAGTTTCTGCGGGACCCAACCGTCAAGATATCAATTTCATTCTTTAAGACACCAGTCCCTGCGCGTGTCAAATTAAATTACTCATAAATTCACGTTTGTTCACTCGCAAGCCAGTTGTATCATCAGATGAAGGAGCACATTCTCTTGTGGGCCGAAAACAAATCTAGCCATAATAACACAATTCAAATCAATAAGAATGCAAAAACAGACTGGATACAGTTAACATCAACAGGCGTTTAACAATTATCGACCATGTGCGTTTGTTGCGTAAGAAACAGCTAAGGAATATGTCGGACTGCAGAGAAAATAACAACCAGGAAACGGCGCACTCTCTTGCCCACAGAAATACACCTTCGTGTCATAATAGGCAACGAATTAGTCAAATTAGTGTGCATTAGGTATGAACACGAATTATCGTGTGCCACTGTGTCCGTCTGTTTTGCAATAACTGTCTTCATTTGATGTCAAATTAGTGCACCCGCATACAGCGTAGGCTGGAAGAGACGAACCAGTGATCGTGAGAGTATACTGTGATATACGACCTTCCAATCGTTTGTATCGAAAACGACATTTTTCGGCTATCTCTTAAGGCATTCTGATTCTTTTTCATCAACCCACTTTGACGCATTCATTACTTCCGGAGTTGTTAGAGGACTATTGTTCAAAACCAAACGCACGGATCGCATAACGACTGTCTGATCAGAAACTCGACACAAACAGCATATGCTTTACTAACTCTAACATTCATTTGCGCATAACGAAAATCCCCGGACGCTACACTTGTCACAAAGAAGTTTCTATGAGAAAAATATCATTTCTTGTCAGAGTGCACTCTAATACTTCATCTTACATTTCTCGCTGATTATTTAGACATCTTAATGTGTGCCTCTGCCTGACTATTCACGCATAATGTGATCGCTCGCCTTCGCCACACCACGTCGTCTCAGCACAGACAACCGTTAGCTCCAGTTAGGCTGGGATAAATTCTCAAGACGTGACTTGTTGTCCTCAGGGCTAGTTTAATCATGTAGCCAAGACCAGAGGAACGATAGTGTACACCAGCCGGATCCGCTCTAAAATGTCCCATCAGACACAAAAGCACATGTGAATACGTGTTGTTTGGACAAGATAACCTTTCAGAAACCCCGAAAATAGTTACTTCGTCAATGTAGGATACACTTTCCAGTCGAGTACGCAGAGCTATTCCAATGCGTACCAACGTGCATTAAAACTAGTAAGTTCATTTTGCCTTCTGTCTAATTTTTATCATTCAGGCGCAAAAACCTGCATGTTCGTCCCCCTGATCCTAAGTTCACTGGCTGTCTTAAATGGTGCCTACCATCAGTTATTCAAGTTAGGGCTTCGTTAACCGAACACTTTTGGCGACCATAATTACGCCGAAAAGGGTTGAAGGGAAACAGCCGTATACGTGATTGCTGAATAGGAATCAGTACTACACACCAGCCACTAGCCTGGAAGCTTGATAACCGAATGCATTTATTCAAAGCATACACAAATGAAGGTGGATGATTCACATTATCACGCTTTAAGTGATCACTGCCACATATTTGGCTTTCGAGTTCCATCAACCCAATCGACTAGCCCACCACGTGATGTCACCGTCTCATGAGTCAAATTTGCTAACGGACACCGATTTGGAAATATATTCGATGAAAGTGGTGCACAATCAAGTTCACACAACCCAGTCCCATATGGTAGAGGTAAGGCATCAGTGACACAAACCTATGAATGAGGAGGATGTCTGTGATGAACGGGTTCAGGATGAATGTAGGTTTGCAACGAAAGGACTCGTTAAATCTTACTTGTGCAAACAGCCCCTGTTAGTATCATGAAAAATGTATGGAACTGGAAAGAATTACGGCTTGGTAGGGAAGCAGCTGGAAAGTCTTGTCAACGTACTTTATTTAAAAGACTAACATCGCTATAGGCTTCTGGGATGCTACAATGAGAGCAAGTGCATTCAAGGATATTACGACATATTGTTGGTTAAGTCAGAGATTCGATGGCAAAGACAGCCGTCCTAGAATTGACGTTAATCAGTTTGTCTATATATAGGAAATTTTTGGAGTTTTTACTGCAAACGACAAGGAAACCTGTCACCATTTTCTACTGACCACTGATAAAAAGTCAACGTTTTTGGAGATCCGTTGGAAACCCACAATCTATACATACAGTAAACATACTTAGCAAGTCCGATATCAGCTACTGCATATTTGTCAGCCCTGTGGGATAGTTTTCCGCGTGGTAATATGGTCATCCATCGCCTGATGAAGAGAATTTGAGTGATATCACATGATACGCTTTTCAAGAACCACCCAGTAACAAAGTACGTTACCTTAATGGAAGTGTTCAGCAAAAAGCACTGCAGATTATCACACAAACAGAACTACAAAACATTCTTTCTACATTAATAGTATTGTTTATTAATAAGCACTGACAACATGCAACAGAGGGGGAATCTGTTCACCTCCTTTTCACCTGACGTGGAAGGATGAGGTAGAATAATACAAACAAGAATCTTGAAAAACCGAACTTCTTTAAGCCATTTGACTGGAATAGTCAGCAGACAAACTGACATGAATCCAGTTCGCACACTCCCGTCAGTCGTAAATGTGTGACTAGCATCAAACCAAAACAACAATAAGTAGTGTGGTAGATTTATGATGTTTAGATGAGACCCAACTGTGAAAAGTCAGGGCATCGGCTGGATTCGAACCAGCGANTGAGACCCAACTGTGAAAAGTCAGGGCATCGGCTAGATTCGAACCAGCGATGGACACAGCATGCCTCAACACGGCAAGCGCTCTACCAGCTGAGCTACGAAGCCAAACCAGGAGCTCAGAAATTTCACATTTTGACTCTGTTACCCACCCGTTCCACTGTCTCATATGGAATCCACCAAATGATTCAGGGGACCGACTGCCTCGGCAGGATTTCTCAAACAGTTCACGCTTGAATCCACCAACGCCACTGCTGAGCATGGAAATTGTATTACTAATAAGTAGTGTGACAGATTTATGATTTTTAGATGAGACCTAGCTGTGAAATTTCCGAGCTTCCAGTGTGGCTTCGTGGCTCAGCTGGTAGAGCGCTTGCCGCGTTGAGACATGCTGTGTCTGTCGCTGGTTCGAATCCAGCCGAAGCCCTGACTTTTCACAGTTGGGTCTCATCCAAAACAACAATGTTCAAATGAAGCGGTTAGAAGTACAAGTCGGGCTGAGTCGTGATTGGAAATCATGGCTAAACACACGGCAAACAAAGTTAAACACTCAAGTGTTTTGTGCTCATAGGACCGGCTATCAAGAGCTGATCAGTATTGCTTCAACATATCTTAGACTTTGTGAATTGTGAGCGTTTATCAGGGCATTAAACAAAGATGTGATACTGATGCTGTGATCTGTAGTTGATAAGCGCCTTGTAATGGATGAAACGGAGTTCCGCACTCGCTGAGTGTCATTTGCTTGCAGGTGACTTAATGCAACTCACAAACACTTTGAAATGCACTCCATCGCCCTGGTTTCAAGCATTCTTTCTGTTGTACCAGTGTGAGTGTTTCTGGAACTGCGGAAAAAATGCAAAATATGACTGGTAGAAAACAAGACTTTGTCTTTTGCCCGAAGAGTATAGGCAACCTAGTCGCTTATGAGAACAGAACGAGATAGGCTGCACCATACATATGTTTCAACTCGGTATTCATCATCTTTCCAGAGGTGTACTTCAAACTGTTACCTTCGAAAAGGAGTTTAATGTAGGAGAGCTTTTTAGGTAATTTCACAGTTGCATTGGTAACTGGAAGCACGCGTCTCAACAGCCCTGTCGACCTTGAAATTCCTGACTGGACAGATTTACTAAATCGGACATACTTTCGTTGGCTAATCATCAAACTGATGCATTGCTTCTGTCGCAACCTCATCGAAGATGTTTTCAGCATCCTGGATGGACGTAGCCCATCTGAAGAGCGTCTGAACTGGAACATACTGGTCACGCCGTCGAATGGACAAAATGATTCACAAGAGCAATGTATGTATCAGGTTATTTTGTTTCGCAAATAAGTAATTTTCAAGTTGGACTGTATGTAGCCAAACCTATAAGATATAGATACCTTATTAACGTGGAATAAGTGGGTTTCATTATGATCAGTGCTTACTTCTTACATCGGTCTTAGCTTCCTCGTTTTCATTAGAGCGGCTGATCAATGTGAATTTCTATTTAGACGATATGTGAGCTTCACGGATTCAACTGGAGAATTTTTGCAATAGCACCAACGCTTGGGTGCTGGGAACACATTTTGATACGTATATATATATATATATTGAATAACTGTACCTGAACTAAGTATGAGAGCACCTTGCCAACCATCACCTCACTCTCACAATCTAGCCAATCTCCATCCCAACGGGACACACAAACTACAAACAAACTACACTCAAACTACACTCGTGTTGACCAGGTGGTGACGAACCGCATATGCTGAAGTCTGATGACGTTTCGTTCGGACTTCCTGAAACGGGTATCTCGTACAAGGTAGATTTGAGCAGAGCACACTGCCGATTTCCAATGACATCGCCAAAAATGCGATTGCAACACCGTTCGAACTGACCGAGCTGGTCCGCGTGTAAGTCGGCCTCCGATACATCATACAAACTTTTCATCGACTCATTGGCCGGGTTCTACGTGTACTAGAGTTTGTGTTTGTCCATAGTGTCAGCACACTTGCCACCATCCGCAAAACGCTAGAACACACGTCTCACCTGCAATCGGTGGTCGAGTGTTTCGATCATTGTGGTATAACCGTCGACACTTTCAAGCGTGTCTTCAAGGCTTGCCCCATCGACCCTCACAGACACTGCATCAACAAAAATGCATCAGACCACTCCGATAACAAAACCGATGTGATTTCAGATTACTCAGTGTGTAATCCATTGAGAGCCTCGAAAGCTCTTCTGGAAGTGGCAGTTACTATTGCCGCTTTACCCCCTATCGCTCTGACATATTGACACCTTTGGCGGATAGGTTGGAACGTGACCGAAAAACGTTTGTCTTCACCCATGAGCAACCACCGCCTCTGGATCCATCAAGCAGACAATAGAGAACGAAGTGTCTCTCGACCATCTAAACACTGACGAACAAGCCGAACTGGCCTTAAAAACCGACGCCTTCCGGTATGTTGCTGAGTCGTTTTGTCCAAGGCATTGACAGTCTAATCCAGCCATTGATGTTTTCCTCTCGCAAGCTCCATTCCTCTGAGTGAGGTACAGTACATTTAGCAGAGAAAGGTTGGTTACCGATTTTGTCGGTTGTTCCTGGGATTTAGTGAAAACCTCAATACGAATTCTCTCAAGAATTCTTATGTTTTGAAAGGTCCAAGCACGGAATGAATTCAGCAAAAAGGACAACGAACGGAAATGTTTTCATTGACAATATGAACCAATATGAAAGACAACTCATGAAACCGTTGCATTATCCCAACCTAAAAATTAGTGCGGCAGGAGCGTGGAGAAACTCATCGTTATCGTCAATACCTCGATGATCCGTATCAACACAATGTCGCTCGGTCCAGTGGTCGGAAGCTGAAAAACGAACTAAGGCCCAGGATAGATTGAGAAACAAAATAACGCCTAGAGCATCCGCTGATCGCGAACTCATTCAGCCCATAGCAGCTGAACTGAATAGTTGGAGGGAGTGGGAGCGATGAATCATTATTTCTTTTGCCAGCGCAGGTCACCCGAAGCTGGCACCGATGAAACCGGTAAGGTGCTTCAGTGGTGGACAATGATACGTTCACGTGATGCATCATCGATTGTTTCACAAACATTCTGATTGGCTAGCTTACCGACCGTTGGAACTAACCGTACACAAGTCTCTTGTTCACACTGTCAATACTGTCTTACGTTGGATTGGTTGTTCTGCATTTTCTTATGCTGTCGTTGTTGCAATTTTAAGCAGTGAACATCATTTGCCGAGAGGCATAAATGAATTGCATTATGGCGATTCTACTCAGTGCACTTTCCCATTTTGGAACTTACCTACAGAGAAGACTTCTGCCAAGCAATGCTTACAGTGAAACACCACTTCCACCAATTATACCTAACTGCTTACCACTCTTGACAACATCCAGAATGTGAATGACATTTTAAAAATTAAACTATTCTGCCAACAAGGACAACGGTACATTGCTTATCCAACAGCTTATGCCGGTGTTAATGACGAGAAAGCGCGTGATCGACTACAACCCGAAGGTGAACAACCTTTAATGTGACAGGAACCTTGTGATATCGTGTGACAGCATGCTGATTTGGTCAAAGAAATCTCAGAATTTCCTTCTGTGGAGCCTACGTCACACACTGATATTAACCGAGTGGCAAACGTCAAACATCGTAAGGTGTTTTGATACTACCGTTATGGTGAATATCACGTAGAACCGACAGAGTTTCCACAGTTGAGTTCGACTTGTCGCTGCTGCCAGAACACAGGTCCTATTCACCAACTGCCTTTTCGAACACAATGCTTACAAGTTGTTGTGAGAAAATCTAACCGACAGGAGCATGAATATGTGATGGAGTAACAACACAACGATCCACCATACCTTTCGAACAACGTCAGATACATTGTTTACTGTCTCCCTGAAAGTAAATGAGCAAGAAGTTGCAGTCGAGCTGGACACTGAGTCAGCCGTTACAATTCTGTGGTCGGATGCCTTAACACTTCTTCCACAGATAGACCCACTTAAAATTCATTTGCTATCCTATACTGGTTGAACGGTAGCTGGGAAGAGCTGTCATTTGAAATCTGTCTCCGCTGGTGAATCCTCGAACTGATGCACTGCTTTTGTCACAATCTCATCCAAGATGCTTTCAGCATCCTGGATGGATGGACCAATCCGAAGAACAGACGAACAAACTGAACCACCACTGGTCACGGCCTCCAATGGACGGCGAGCTCCCTGTTCCACACGATGCCCTGAGGGTTAGGTTCCTTCTGAACCAAAGACTCCGGGTGGGGCCCCTCAAGCCAACCTCCTCCTTCGACCTGAGAAACCAAGTAGTGTTCTGCTCTCACAACTATAAATCTATAAATGTACACTAACCACAAATTTGGCCTTGTCTTCTTGCCAGAACCCTTCAACCGACTTTGCTCTCATGTTAAATCTCACCGCACCAAACTAGTTCGTCTCCTTTCCCCTCGGCTGTCAAACAACTCTCCACTCAGTCACCCCCAAAGCCCGTCTCCGTACACGCACCTGAGATTCGCCTCATCTTCAACTCGCGATGAAAGCCATGACCAGAATGCCAGTGTGTCAAACGCCGTGGTTCTCTTGTCTGAAAAACACAAGCCCCTACTCCACCCTCGAACGCCATCTGAGCTCGCCGCCTCCAGTGTTCGAACACTTATGCAAACCGGTCAGCAGGCAGCTCTTACACACAAGTTGCAGACCCTCGCCATTCATATCTGTAGTCTTGCTGAGACACAGCTTCAGGATTATAGCGCAGTGCTACAACCCTTCACCGCTAGTCTGGAGATTCCGCGACTCAAACCACTGGCCAAATCGGTATCGAGATTGCCTCGAGTGCAACGCAGACAAGACGCTGCTTGACTGGATACTCGTCAACAGCCGTCTCCACGCTGTCAGATTTGAAGGTAAGGTTGGAGCATTGAGAGACGCCCATTCTGAACACTGTTTGTTTGTCGCTTTGACAAATGCTCCCACAGATGGTAGTCAAAATACACTCAAAGATAAATTTTACCACCGGTTCACTAACCGTCTACACATCGCACGGCGCATGGCCATTACAGAACCGGCTGGGGACTTGAACGCTCAAGTTGCCAAGCATAGCGCTTACGAGCGTCACTGCATCATCACCATCGTCATCATCATCGCCGACAATAATACACCACTGGTTCTCACTGATGCACAATTGCAACACAACCATGACAGAAAGCAAATCTTATGGAGAAGGAGAGAAGAAATAAGGAGGGGAGTGGAAGAAACGTAACTAATAAAAATGCCTTAGTCTACATTCAAACACTCAGCACCAAGTTGCCTAAACCTAGCGTGAATTAGGTGGTCCACACACTTACGGTATTCGTCGAACGGACAACTATAGATGTCTGTCGCGGCTCTGTGTTGATGACCGTCTGCTTCTGGTAAGCAATCGCTGGCGTGGATGACTTCAATACTGCAAGTCCATCTTGAAAACCTGCGTGGATGCTGATCATGTACTGTCATGTGCCATACTCGAATTGCGTCTCGGTGCGAGACCACTTCGCCGTCAATCACAAACTGACGTATCTAAACTAGCAGAGCCACAGGCGCTCCACACTTATCAGTGTGCGCGTGCCATTGGTCTAGGCGCCCAACCACCAGACGACATTGAAGCCCATTACGCACAGAGGTGGTATGCAATGCATAAGTGCATTACTGCCTCATGTGATATTACCACTCGTTCAGCTGACAACAGCTGGGTCTATATACGATCACTGGAAATTTTCGATGCCCGCCAAAAATATTCCACGCAACACTGAGTACAACTCGGCTAGCAACGCTACTCGCATGGAATTCCCGAAGCAACTAATAAAGGCTCGTGATGCCTGGTGAACATAACGCCCGATCGAGATGGAACAAGCCGTCACCACCGGCACTCTCGAATGCTTCCCCATCTCACCTGAAAAACTGGTAACCGGAAGCCAGATGTGGGCGAGGTAGTCTGCAAATCCAACGGCCAGCCAACTCATAACATGCAACGACGTTTGGAACGCTGAGCCGAGCACCTCCAACAGCAGTTCAACTGACCACTCGCGCCACTGACTATGCCTTCGGGCTTTGCCTGCACTCATTGACCTGCTCACGTTTCTCCGCCCTCGGAAACGGAGGCCTCTCTTGAGATCAAGTTTCTGAGACGTCACGAGGAACCCGGTCCGGACGAAATCTCTCTTGTCCGTTTTGTAAACAGACGTCCGGCCTTAGTTGGAAAGCTATCGTTTCCAAATCGGGAACTCTGGGGCGGTGAAGTTGTTCAAAATGTCCGGAGTTTGGTTAACAACGTCCTGTATTTCAGATAGTCTGTAGATTTGTTCTAGGACACTCGACACAGCGTGTGCAGACAACATCGCCTGATCTCTGAAGGTTCACAGAGTCTTCAAAACATATTAGACAGACTAGATGCTCCCGTTCGTCAGTTCAGTGTGGTCTTCGTACCGACCAGGTGCAAGACGCCGTTACAAGATTGACAGGACTCTGCGCCTGTTCCCACCCTATGTGGTGAGCTGTTGGAGGTGATCGAGAAGTTTGTGTATCTTGGGCGATGTATTGTCGCTGGTGGAATGTCTGAGGAAATGACAAGTCGCCTAGCGAAGGCTCGAATGATGTTTGCGATCTGTAGCATCCGTATAATCCCAGTCTTCCTGTGAAGGTCCGAGTGTATAATGCGATCGTAAGAGTAGTCCTACTGTACGGCTGCCAAACCTGTTCCATTCGTTCAGAGGATGTGCATGGAACATGCATTTTGGCTGATCGGCACCCACGAAATATTAGCGGCATCTCGTGGTAACAGCGTGTCGGCAATGGCAGATTACGTCGACGTGTCTTCGGAAAGGATAAACTCTGTCGACCCTCAAGCATATTGATCTCGCCTAGGGCTCCGTTGACTTGGCCGTATCTTACGCATGTCAGCCCAGTGCCTGCTGTTGCATACGCGTCAAGGTCGCCTGTGTGCCCGACACTCGTGCCGACGCTCAAGCTGCGTTCTGATTGGTCGCGCCTTCAGCGACCAACGCCTCACTCTTCCACACACCCAAAATGATGCTACCGCTTGTAAATGCGACAACGCAGTCCGTGCTTCTACTGAGTCACCTGATCTCTCGACTGTTGTTATCGCCCGCAAGGCTCACTGTTGATTGAACCGGTATAGAAACACAACACCTACCACATCGTGACTTGTTTTCAAATGGTAGGTTAAGCAGGAATTGGCTGGCCGGTGGTAAGCACATAACACGGGTTTGGTGAATGACGGCACTCGAAGTGAAGTTTGCTTCAGTAGGGCGCTCTCGGTTCCTGGCTTGGGTTCGAAGGACAAGACACATTTGGTTGAGG
>QNGE01001058.1:0-36156 GCA_008508345.1 Paragonimus westermani
TGTTAGTCGCCTTTAGTCGATTTAGTCCCACAGACTGAGGCCCACAGAGTTGGCAAGTGAAGACGTCAGGTGGCTAGTAGAGCTCGGTGGCATGGAGGTTGCCGTTGCCTGATTGATATATCTTCGAGGTACACGCAATGAATGACCTGTGTAAGTGAAAGCCTCAAGTACTCTTTCTTGCTGTTGACATTTTGTTCTTGGTATTGGTTTCATTATATGGTTGCAAAGCGCAAGCACTACTGTGTTAAATGTTTAATTCTAGATGTAAGTAGTTTTCGACTGACTGGGTATTAGCCCCTTTTTTCCCCATGCATCCTAATTAGGGCCTCTTCGCTTTGTTTATATAGCTGCCTGTGATGGTAATGCTGATGCGTTGGGTGCTTCCACTATTCTCACGGATATCTCACCAACACTTTTACAAACCGATTGTACGACACCACCGAAGTAGATAAAGTGATCCATAGTCACACTCCCCACCGACAACCACAAAGATGGGATCAAAGCGAACCCAGGGTTATATTGAAATTGTATGGAAGCAAAGTGCATGGCATGAAGACTAGGGTTTTAAGCTTAGAACGCGAATGGACCAAAGGTTAGTTATTCAAAAAATCGGCACGAGTTGTGTTTCTACATGACAAACAAGTACACTCATCTGTATGCGGTATCGGCCACAGAACGTCATGGTTTCTACGGACGAAAATACCTAGTTTCTGCATGTATAGAGAACCATTTCATCCCTGACTACAATCCAACGTTTCTTCTCGTCTTTTTTCCCGTGGCTACTTCAATATCCGAAGAGATGCTGGTGTCGCGCTACTGAGTAACAGCGTGAGTAGTATGGTGTGATCGTTCGTTCTCACTACACTACCACTATCGTATACCCGGTTTAGCGTAGTCTGCTGGTTGTCTTCCGAACTTATACCTGGTGTTATAAACCAAGAATGCGAAGGATTCAGGAGTCGTGCATTTGGAGAATCAACATGTGGAGCATATGCTTCAACACTAACACAACAAAAAACACTCATTTTCAAATAAGACTGTTCCAGGGACGTCACGATTATAAGTGCCAAGTTAATGTGCGGAAAATACCAGTTCATGCCAGAGTGTACTACAGTGTTTCTTCGTGTATTCTTCTCCCATTAATCTCGTACCCAATTACATGTTCCTGCCTGATCATGGAATTGTATCGTAAGCAATAAAGTGCGATCGCTCTTCTTCACTTCACAGTGTACTCTCATCCATATGCTCAATATCCGCCAATTTACTTCGTCGTAAAAGCCCAACTCCGAGATCCCCGGAAATTAGAAACACTTTTTCTAAGTTATACTCCACCACATGATTGAAAACAAAAGCGAAGCTGTTCACCCTTGGTGAACGCTACATCAATTCGATAACCCTTGAGATGGTTTCACATAAATACGTGTTGTCTTTATTGTGCTAAGAAATACTCCAACTAAACGACTTATTTCAATGTGAATGCCTCGTGTTAATGGCAATCCCGGAGAGCATTTTGAATAACCGAATTAAAGATAACCTCAAAGTAAAAAATACCGCGACTCTGGCTGAGCAAATAAGTGACGATTCTTTGATATCCCTTGAAGAACAAAGACGTCTGATTTGCCCGAAACCATGTAGAAAGCATGCTTGCTCTCGTATTCGGTTTACACTGATTTCCAGACATCTATGTATCGTGAGTTCGGATGCGGAAATTGAAGGAGTATACACCACTGCGCTTGACATGCACGTCCTGGGGGTCATTTGGAAGAGGAAACGTCTGTTAACAGACACCAATCACGAGGCGCTTTGTTAGTTTCTCACATCAAAGAAGTGAATTCAGTATATACGTAAACTCTACAGTTCTCCTAAGAAGGACAAAGAAGGAACTCTGATAAATAGAGCCTCATTATTTTTCACTGATTTAGTTGTCAAACGAAGTTCGTCGGGAATATCATAAGCACCGTGTCTTCATCGTTCCCGGTTGAGCGAACTGATACAAGCTAGCTGGAAGATCCCTCAAAGTGGTCACTTCATTTGTCCAGTGGCCGAGATATTATGCAAACTAGTTTGCCACTCTTCCAATCAACACCTTATCGACGTGCATGACGGAACACAGCAGTCGTCTGGTCTCTGATAAAATGCTTTTTCCAATTCTTTAGCTCGCTTTATTAAGTAGAGTTTACGTTGCTTATGGAGACTCTTTATGAGTTTACATGTCAGCTTACGGCGGGCTTTGCTATTTCTGAAATTAGAAGACAGCAGCATACGTTTGTTAATAAGCGACGTGGAATCGACATGAGTAGACATCTGCTGTATCTGTGATGCTCATTTCGAACAGACATTCTGCATCTCGTTCGCAAAACTCCTAAGATTTCTGTCCAATGCTTGTTTGTAACCTGAGCAGTTTAAGCGCCAGTGCTGTTTACTGAACGTTTTGTGCACCCTCATTGTTCAGTTTCCAGTCAACAGTTTTATGTTCGGAGGTGAGTAACTGATGAACAAAAAATTTAGACACGGAAGACACCACAATTTGAATCAAAGTGGTTACTTCCGAATGCACCGTAACCTGCTCCATCGACAAATGGCGGTGATACGGTCAATTTGCATCTATGGTTACTTAATATAAGGTAGTCTTCATGCAACGCATTGTGGATTTTTGGATTATAACGCAGAATACGTGGGATGCGCAGAGTTGCTACAGCCCTTCCTCCATGTCATTATGTCACTGTGGGGTAGTGAATATGCCATCTAGATAGTTCCCGCACTGGACTGACATGATTGAGCTGTGCTTTCATATCATCAACTGGTTTCAGAAAATCCGACCTTATAGTTCTTCTGAAAGGACGTTCTCAAATGCACCCGAACTCATCCTTATCGTGACTCCTGCTCATTTAATAAGTAAATGATTTCTGTTTTTCAATGTCGAGGGGATTAAACTGAAGTACCAAATATCGAAACACAGAAACGACCTTTCAATGAAACTCAGCATAGCATCTCTTCTCGGCCTAAGTGTAACTCATATCCCACCTTCAAAGTGAGATTCGACTCAGTCACCATCACAGACCACTTGAATATCCGGTTGAACGGCTACTTTCGTAAATGTGCGCCTTGTAGACGCAGCAGACAGCCGGTTCTAACTTCAAGAGTGTTATTCAGAGCAGACCACTCACTTACTTGTCGAACAGTATGAACGTTGAAAAGCGTCAATATTTACCAAATGTCTTGGACTGAAGAAATGAAAATTGCGAGCAAGGGAAAAAAGCACTCAGAACAAATGAACCAGCCTTTCAGAACAACAACCCGGGATTATCCCCAGTTGTTTGTGTCAGGGAAAGGGTCGGCTTAGAGGAACCTGTGGGACAACAAAATATAGCGTTCTCTTGGGAGGGGACACATGCAGCCGGTGATTCATCTGGCAGTGAAGGTTAGTCAATCCCTTGGGAGCACTGAATAAAAGAGTAATGTTTGATCGCACTTACCACTGCGTACGGTAGATATATCCAAAGCTTCAGCGAGTTTCTGAAGACTGGTGTTTTAGAACATGGCGAATATTACGCAAGTTGCTATGGTCGATCCTTGGACAATCAGACTGTTTTTAGTTTCAGGACACTTGTTCTGACTGTATCTTTTTCAAGTAGCAGCCAACTGTACTGAAACTTTAAAAAGATGTTTTTCAACGTACCCATAGAATAGTGCCTCACTAGCTAAGTACTTCTTCACAGTTAGCACAAGAACCGGAGTGTGATTTCTTTTCGTTTGGTCTCTCACGTTTGGCCTGATTGATGTGGTGCCAGGAGTGCACCGTGGCAAACAGAACGGTTGTACATGGGAACCATAGATTCTAACCAGCAGAAAAGACTGTGTAGTCAAAATGTAAGCTATGTGATGAAAATAGCGAGTTGAAAATCGATCGTCCAATCAGGATCGGTCACGTGATCTAGCCCAAGCATAGGCGGGCAACTGGCCTACCGTTAACAGCGTGCCAGTATTGTTTGTGTGCAAATACATAACAAGCCACAGTGTCGGAGTTCACTAAACGACCAGCCAATTTTTGCTGTTTACGAGAAATGAGGCCTTCGCACTTTCAGCAAAAGCAGCCTTGAGGGAGTTCATTTTGCGTTCTTTTGCTTCAGGGCACTACGCTTCCTAATGTACGTTTACCCGAAAGGTTTGTGGCAATCCGATCTTTTTATAGTCATAGTTTGTGCCTGTGCACTACTGAGTAAACGTTTAACGGATCACCATGATTAGGTAACTAAATACCTCTTTCTCTTTGCTTAGTCCCCAGAGCTCAATGCCATCAATAGGATCTGGAAGAAGGTAAAATGTGATATAGAACAGCAATTGAGGGTTGTCACGTAAACAGAATATCGAACGTAATTTCCCGAGGCTATTGCAGGTTTGGTCGCAAGCAGCACCTGTTTACTTTAGGCAGCTTCGTTCACCATCCTTTACCTTGCTGTCTGGGCATTCACAACAGATGATCTGTGATGGAAATCTCGATTCACCGATTATCCATACCCCGACACAACAGAAGATCTGACAGACGGCCAATCCAAATATCGCGTTAAGGATACAACATCAGGATTGGACGAACGGTCTTAGTGTTGCACCTTCCGTTATTCGTCAATTCATCTGTTCCGTATTCCACCAATTAACATACAGTTTATGGTGTTGCATGTGCTAATGAGATCAGCCAATGACAGGCTGTGATTTCTCTAATACTGTTGTACATCAATAAATTCGGTGTCTCAATCCATGAATAACAATTGCTTACTGCTGCCAGTACCAGGTCTTCGCCTTATTACTTGCGTGGGAGGTTTCAATTCAAGTACGATTTCTAGGGCTATTCGAAGTCCCTAATTCTGAGCATCACAAATTGGCGTCGCGGAATGGAACTGCCTGCAATTGAACAATTAAATCTTCATGCCGGTGCGAGTGAAATCGAGGAATGGGTCGAACGATTTGAACTGTGGTGCAGCATTCGTCGTGATGTGAAGAAGGAAAACCAATCAGCTTTCTTCGTTACCGCTGGTGGTCGTGAATTGTATTCGTTACTGAAGAATCTGGCTTATCCGAATGCCCCAGCCTCGTTGCCGTTCGACGAACTAAAGAAACTGCTGTTAAAACACGTGCTCCCAGTCAATTTCCAGGCCACAGAACGGGCGAAGTTCAATTCATTAGTGCGTTCAACAAGCACGAGCTTCCGTGAGTTCATTCTACAATTGCAAAAACAAGCTGCCCGTTGTAACTTCGGTGACAAGCTGGAGGAGCATCTACGTGATCGATTGATTGCTGGCGTCAATGACACTGATCTTCAGCGTAGATTGCTGGTCAAACAAGATGTGACTTTCCAAGAGGCCCGAGACATCTGCGAGCAGAAGGATGACGTCAATGCCGCTACAGCTGATTCGAACGTGACATTATTTCAGAAGACCAAAGCGCATACTGCCACCCGAAGTCAACCAGTGAACAGGCCTTCTTATGCACCCATCATCAATCCCGGTTCAAAGAAATTTAACAAGTGTTTCTCGTGCGGTGAGTTACACTTACGATCATCTTGCCGATTTCGTAATGCTATATGCCATTCATGCGGTAAATCTGGTCATATTAAGAAAGTATGTAGAAGTCAGAAATGTCACCTGAGTCAAGTTAGAGAGACAAGTACTATAGAACCGTCCACTGCTGTTTATTCATTGCAAATGAAGTCTAGAGCTGAACAATTTATTCATAGATGCCTCAAGTTCAAGTCGGGATGTAAGTATGAATTCATTGTGGACACAGGAAGTAGCGAATCCATTATTTCCAAACCGCTACTAGATCGCATGGCCCCTGATGCTCAACTGAGACCAACAACGATGGAAATACGCGGAGTTACTGGTCATCGGTTAGCTCTGCTAGGTGAAGCTGATGTAATGATTGTAGGTAATGATAATGAGCTGATTCCACTGCGTTTCTTGGTGTCGGAAGGAAGTCCAGCTATTCTGGGATTAAAAGCTTTAAAACAGCTCAATTGTGCTCTTTCACTAAATACTAATTACAAAAATGGTCCAAGTGAAGAGTACCAAGCCCAGTTACGCAACCTGATAGTTCAGTGTTCACAACTTACAGGAGGGATGAAAGTAGAGCCAGCAAAACTGGAGGTGCAAGGAGACCCGGTTTTTCTAAAGCGCCGAATAATACCTTATGGAATGAGAGAACATGTGCATAATGCTCTCAACAGATTGAAGGAAGACGGCATAATCTCGCCGGTTAACTCATCAGCATGGGCCACACCAATCGTTGTGGTTATGAAAGAAGATGGAAAATCACCTAGGATATGTGGTGACTATAGATTAACGCTGAATCCAAGACTGAAAAAGGGCGCAGCAACAACTGAGGAGCCGGAGGATTTCATGAAAGCCCTGCACGGTAGCAAAGTGTTTTCTAAAATTGACCTGACAAACGCATACTTACAAATTCCACTGGAGTATGATTCTAAGGCGATCACTACGATTAACACCCCTTGGGGATTATTTCAGTACAATTTTTTACCGTTTGGATTACACGTATCAGCTGGGATATTCCAGGCTGCGATTGATGAAGTAATTGCCGATTTACCAGGAGTACGCGCGTATCAAGATGATGTAATCATATACGCCGACAGTGCAGAGGAGCATGATAAGAGGTTGCTTTCACTTCTGGAACGATTCAGGGATAAGAACATAGCCATAAAGCCTTCTAAGTGCGTGTTCCAAGTGCGAGAGCTGAGTTTTCTTGGTTTTACCATATGTGATAAAGGATACAGGCCGGACCCTGACCGGTACAAAGCCTTGGTTACCGTTACATCGCCAAGAGACCAAGATGAGCTGCGATCAATAATGGGATGTTTGCAGTATTATTCTCGTTTTATCCCAAACTTTTCGACGAAAGCACAACCATTATTTGCGGTTCAGTCAGCAGAAACATGGTCTTGGACTCAAAAGGACGAAATTCTTCTGCGAGAATTAATACGAGTTGTGATTAAAAGGCCGATGTTAGCCCCATTTACTATGTCTAAAGTTACTACGCTGATCACAGATGCATCCAATGTTGGCATTGGTGCTGTGTTGGAACAGGAGGGATATCCGATCATTTGCATATCACGTTTGTTGAATAAGGCTGAGCAAGGATATTCACAAACACAAAAGGAGGCGTTAGCAGTCTACTGGGCTGTCAGGAGGCTGCATAAATATTTGTTCGGTATTAGATTCAAGATTGTTACTGATCACCAAGCTCTACAGTATTTATTTGACCCCCACAAATCAATTGCCAAATCATCAGCGGCAATGATACAGCGATGGAGTTTAGTTCTAGCAGCGTACGACTATGAAATCGTTCATCGTTCTGGTAAACAGATTCCTCAGGCGGATTTTTTATCACGGTATTCCAGTTTTTCAGCCGCTGAAGCTTGTTTGCTTGCTTCGCCAGCTATTCCAATAAGCCGAGAGGACCTGATCAAGACAACTAAAAACTATTATGGCACGGTAATTACCGCGATGACCAAGGGTTGGTCGTCAAATATTAGGAAGAAACACCCAGTATTATTCCAGAACCGAGAGGAGTTGTCAATACAACCTGATGGTGTGCTGTGTCGGAGAGATCAATTGGTCATTCCACCACCGCTACGAAAGGCGGTATTAGACGACTTGCATAAAGGTCATCTGGGCGTGGAGAAAATGAAATCCCTGGCTCGACAGACGTGTTGGTGGCCGGAGATAAACTCGGATATCAAGAGCATTGCAATGAACTGCCACTCCTGCCTCCACAAAATAAAGACAAGGCCGAAGAATTGGACACCTTGGCCGGACAGCTACGTACCATGGCAACGGGTGCACGCAGACTATTGTGGACCACTTATCGGTAACTATCACATTCTGGTGTTAATTGATTCATACTCACGGTGGCCAGAAGTATTTATTACAACCTCACCTTCCACGGCATTTACCATGCAAGCATTTCGTAAATGTTTCAGTCGCGAAGGCATTCCGCAGGTGTTGGTGACAGACAACGGGTCACAATTTTGTTCCGCTGAAATGAAACAGTGGCTTGACAGCATCGGGTGTCGTCACTTGCGAACGGCGCCTCGACATCCATGTTCAAACGGGGCCGCGGAAAATCTGGTGAAAACGCTCAAAAGTGCCGTGAGTTCCACTAATCCTAAAACATTTGCTGAACTGGATGTGTTTCTCGATAACTTTCTGCTTCAGTACAGGAACGCAGCCCATTGCACAACGAAGGAGAGCCCAGCGGTGCTATTTAAATCAAGGCGACTAAGAGCATCACTTCAGTGTGTAGATTCAACAGATGTGATATAGTTTCGTGGAAACGATTTGCGACCTGCCAAAGGATTGATCACTCGCCAGCTAGGCAGCACAATGGTAGAGAGTACTGACTCGCACGGTACCACCATTCATCGGAGACACACTGACAAAATCAAATTTCAAAGCACTGAAAAAGTGGCCAGGGAGGAAGCAGAACACCCTGTGCTGCAAGAGTTCGATGCCCCGAGAAGATCAGAACGATTGACAAATATGAATGCGGATGCTTCTAGAAGAGGGAAGGTTGTGATGGAAATCTCGATTCACCGATTATCCATACCCCGACACAACAGAAGATCTGACAGACGGCCAATCCAAATATCGCGTTAAGGATACAACATCAGGATTGGACGAACGGTCTTAGTGTTGCACCTTCCGTTATTCGTCAATTCATCTGTTCCGTATTCCACCAATTAACATACAGTTT
This sequence comes from Paragonimus westermani, assembly GCA_008508345.1. Lineage (NCBI taxonomy): Eukaryota > Metazoa > Platyhelminthes > Trematoda > Plagiorchiida > Troglotrematidae > Paragonimus > Paragonimus westermani. The sequence goes on from QNGE01001058.1 coordinate 8,764, forward strand.
ATGGTGTTGCATGTGCTAATGAGATCAGCCAATGACAGGCTGTGATTTCTCTAATACTGTTGTAGTCAATACATTCGATGTCTCAATCCATGAATAACAATTGCTTACTGCTGCCAGTACCAAGTCTTCGCCTTACTACTTGTGTGGGAGGTTTCAATTCAAGTACGATTTCTAGGGCTATTCGAAGTCCCTAATTCTGAGCATCACATGATCACAAACAGTTTCATTGGCACTGCAACGTAGATCGTTCATTGTGGATGAATGATACGAGCGACTTCTCGTTTTTGAGAAATAATCTATCTGAATGCGAACGCTGCGATCAAATGTGAGTGATGGTCAACTTGAAAATAATTACACATTTAATAGTTTTCGTGGAATTTCGATTGTCTTTAACTCAACGAGGCTTCATTTCACACTGCTTTGTAAGAATGTATTTAGTGTGTGATGCAAGAGATATCCGTATTCACCCACACAAGGACAAAAAATGAGGGAAAACTGTAAAAATGGGAGGGAAACCGTTGATGCGAGTAGATGTACGTTGCGTCAATGTTTTCAGAATTAAACAAGATGACTCTTCCATTTTAATCGAAATTGAGACATGTGTTTCATATCAGGTTTGAGGACTCTAATATCACTTTTCCGTTCTTCTTCTTGTTCTTAAAAAAAATCAATTTTTCGTTTACCTTCGAGAGACGGACAGTTTAAATACATGTTAAATTTGAGAAGGCTATGTAGGTTATTTATGAAGTTCATACCAGAGCTACGCAAACCAGTCGAAAAATCTAAGAGATATTGGAGAGTAAAAGACAGGATTTAGATTGATCGGACGTGTGCTTAGCGTATAACACAGTGTAGCTGAAATGTTGGCATGAGGTAGGCTAACATGCAAAAGAGAGCACGGAAAGCTGGGTTGGATTAGTTACACAACAGCAAGTATTTTTTCGCTGAGATAAAAGCTGAAAACATACGTCAATGAAACAAAATTGATAACAGTAATGGAGAAACCCACAACAGATAGAAATTGATGTGAATATCGTCATACCGAATCGCACATATTAAACTACGGGAAACATCAAATCTACTGGAGTGAACACTGAGAAGACGTCATCTCCAGCCGTGAAAAGTGCAGCCTGAGAAATCCTTATCGTCGGGCACACGGTTTTCACGAAATATGGGAGAAGCAGAAATACACAAACGCAACCAGGTGTCTCCAATATTAGCAGGGAATTCCTCTATCGAGGCTACTAATTTCGTTATGCTGGATGATAAACAAACGTCGGTATCCGATAGTATAGCATACGTAAACCATCTGTAGACTTCTGATTCATACATATGTGATGAGAACCTTATCTACCATTAAGACAAGACATCTCTACGAGTTATTCGTTTACCGAACTCGTGGATTTTCTACCACATTATCCCCTGTTCTTGTTAGATTGCATAAAGTCCTGGTATGCAGATTCTAGAGAATCTGTGATGTATGGTCCCAAGTATGGAACATTCCAACGGGAAGTTTTTCAAAAAAGCAGGAGCTGAACATTGTTCTTTTGGTAAAAAGAAGGTGAAATTGACAATAAAATTTGTGGTGTCTACATTTCACAGTTATAATTTGACATTTATCCTCGTATATACCTTTTCGTTGACTTCATCTGAACGTTTGTTTGAAAGCATCACCATCACATTCCGAATATGATTGCCAACAAGAAAAAACCTGAGTTACCACGTCTCGTCTCTGTCTTCCTCATTTGTGTGAATTTTTGGGGTGGTAAAGTCACTGTACGGTAAAATTCTTAAGATCCACGCATCTGCTGATCTACCAACACTAAACTTTCGTCAACCCATATCACATGTGAAATTACCCATAGGTCGTCGTCTGAACCTACTCTCTGGCGCTGTCCTTCTCTCGAGTGGTGGCCTATTAAATTCAGCAGGCTTTGGTTTCACAGTGAGTCCTTCCAAAATCAATTAATACGTCTGTAGAGTTATTTTTCCTGGTTTTGTTCACTAACGATGCTTCACTATTGTACAACAACGTTTTGCGTCATCTATGCATGTTGTTCAAATTGATTAAAAATGACCTTGCAAGAATAATAAAATTTTGTGCACGCACATCTTTCTGTTCTTCTCCCTGTGGCATAGTTGGTTGACGATACTACACGGATCTCATCCATTTTTAGCTCCACTGTACTCCGAACATCATCGCAGCACCGACCGCGTTTCAGCTGCCCACGCTAATCTCGGAATATCCTCGTCTCTCGGATACTGGTACTTTGGAATACTGTGGTGGTCCTGTTGAATCCTTTCTGTAAGTCAAGCTGTTCATTACTATAACTTGCTATAACTCCGTGACTATCCTGTTGCATTCGTTCATTCTTTTTGTCACTGAACTCAATGAAATACGCTTGCATTTACTTAGAGTAGACAGAGACTCTTTTTGACCACTACACGTCTTTTTTTATTTGCACGTATACCTTTCGTACACATTCGTTACCGTTACATTGTCTTTTAGTGGTAACATATTTTGGCCATTTTTACCATTTGTCTGGTTAGGTCATTGCAGATTTCCAATTCTCTTGTATGATCATCCACTTCATTTTTACAGTAAAAGAATGATAGTGTAAAGTTTATCAGCATGATTAAAAAAAATATGCTGGGATCTGGTCACGTGGTTGGACCCACAAACGCTTTCAGCAGTGTTTATCAGACAAAGAACAGGCTCGCTTGAGGTTTTTCCGAGATATTGACGGCATCGAGTAATCACAAGCGTTGTGAACAGATATCCAAATAATTTGTGTCATTTGTTCAGATATGTGAAAAAAAGTGCTAGCCTTCATATTAGACCAAGATGACAAGGAAGTTTGATAGCAGAGTGAACGAAAATTAGTTCAAGCTTGCCACATTACATTATCGACGAGAATGAGTTGACAGGAGAAGCGGAATGAACGTTTGAGTTCCCAAAACTTAAGCCAAGCAGATCGGATTTGGTTTTCGCGAGAACTGTGTAGAAACCGGAATGTAGACTAATAGTTAGAAGGGATGTGCTTAGTGGTTGAAATAGTAAACTATCTACAAGGAACAGAATGGGAGCAACAAACGGGTGAACTGAAGAATCGATGAGGAAAAGGCTGCAGAAAGGGGAAATCAGGGGGGAGGCACGTAAAGTATTGGTTGTGATGTGGTCACAGTGCTAACCGTCAAACCAATTTCATCATTTATTAGACTCGTGAAGTAAAGATAGTCTAATGGGGGGTCGAACTAGAGACCCTACGCGTTACGGTTTCCGGTTCGATCTCTCACTTAGGCGACGTCTTTTTGACGAGTCCAAATAAGGACGAAATCGGTTGTACAGCATCGTGAACCCATTATAGTAATCAATTCGAGTCCTCGTGACCACAGCCGGTGCAAACTAGCAATCCAAAATGAACCGTACTGCCGCTTTTAGACAAACACTCTGGAGAACAAATCATAAGCGCAGTCTCTACCAAGGAGACCGGTAGACGCACCGGAACATTACGATCAACGAAAAATGTGGGAAAGAGTGATAAAAGTGCCTAACTCAATGTAAACGTCCATGGAAAGCTTTCACACACCGGACAAATAAGGTGCCACATTCTACTTTGCAAAACAGTACGCTGACGTCGGCTGCCTTTGGCCTGGGTGGAAAATCTCTTTGGATAGAAGAGTAACAATTAAGTGCACTAAATGAAGACTGCTTTATCGACAGGAAAGGCTACTTTCCTGAAAAAAGGGGATAACCAATACGTTGGCTCAACACCCTGCTTTGTCTGTTAGTTGGTTTTCCACATACAGAAGTAACGTTATCAGATGCGGACAGATTTGGCACATGTATAGGGAAAAATATAGATTACATGGCATCTTGAGGAACACTGTAGTTGATAAGACTTAAGGACACCTTGCGGCCGAGCGTGGAATTAAAGTGCATTCAACCACTGAAACAATATCCGGTGAGTTTAAGTAAGAAGGATTAAGATCGTCACGCTGAAGAAGACCGAGATGGCCGTTTCAATCGACGGTGTACTAACGCATTTTCGAGACAGGCAGAACAACACTGGGTAGTAGCACTTAAAAGGATAGATACAAGTTGAATACTGTCAGGCTGTCGAAAACTAGACTGGAGTAGTGAACAGGGCGGAATCGCAACGGTGTGAATGATAGTTGGTGTCCATACGACAACGCCATCATGAGTCCGAGAGACACCCACGCAATGGCAATTATGCGTTTGTGCACAAATGTATACACAAGAATGTATAAAACATTGGAATATGAAACGTTTATGGAACTAGGATTAGTCGAAGATGAAAGAAAATTCGACAATGATCTGGATGAGAATATGTAGATCAACTGGTACGAGGTTGTCGCAATCCACTACACGTTGACTACATATTGCGATGATCCTGATTAAATTGAATAGTGAGTGGTGCAGTTACCTCAAAAGACTTTAGCCGACGGGTTGGTGTTACAGAGTTAAGACCTTAAGTCAAAGACGACCGCACAGAAGACCTCGGTGAGACAAGGTCAGTGGTGTATCAGGGCGATTCCGTTTGCCACTTGGACCGTCAGGTGGAGATTCCCTTGTGCTGTTGCTTCGAAAACATGGCACAAGTGAGTCGAATTATTTGAATAAGTTGTGAATAAAACTCTGCTTCTTCGAGATTGTGCACACAGATTGTTCACCAGGTATTCACAGCTATGCTGAGGATGCAACTATAGTGGCGTAGCTGATAAGTGGAGCAAAACATAAAAACATCATCGGTATGCATATTGGAAGGTTGAAAAATACAACGAATTATTTGAATAAGTTGTGAATAAAACTCTGCTTCTTCGAGATTGTGCACACAGATTGTTCACCAGGTATTCACAGCTATGCTGAGGATGCAACTATAGTGGCGTAGCTGATAAGTGGAGCAAAACATAAAACCATCATCGGTATGCATATTGGAAGGTTGAAAAATACAGCTGAGTAATCAACCCGTAAAGCTCGTAAAGGAACACTAAGTTCAATGGGTTAGTTACAGAGGAAACTTGAAAGCACTAATGTTCTGCAAACTGCTTCCATCACAGCTGTGGCATCAAGAACATTACCCTCCACGGAGATTTTTCGAAGTGTGACCTTTCAGTACCGGATGAGATATTCCTGAGTGATAAAGTGATGTTAGCCTATGAACAATTTGTTCTATCTACGCGCTTAAAACAGGATCATAAATAAGCAAAAAACATTCACAAATATCCCGTTTATTAATATCTTCTCCATTGTCTAACAAACTTGAACAGAGAGTACAAAGTAAGAAAAACGTTGCACGACTTCTGTCAGAGCAAATTTCACTGCATTTGAACGGACGCTCACATAATCACACCGAATTCCCAATCATTAATCAAACAGACCGGAAGTAGTTTAGCAGATCTAAAAATTTTAGAAGAAGCCTAACTGTGAAAAACTCAGACTTTACCTGGAGTCGAACCAGTGAAAAAACATGCTCAGACACAGTTGTTGTGAACCGATAAGCCGGATGGCACAGAAGTTGTGTATTTGGGGAAACCAATACACGAACTATACGCCTCAACCAGACTGCGAACAAAACCACTCATTTGCACACCAAACTGATCTGAGGATGTTCCGGTCGCTTTGGACACCAAGTCTCAGTTCCCTAATGTGGCAAAGGCCATTGATGCTGACTTCCCATGATTCTTCCCGTATTTCTCCCGTATTTGTCCCGCGGCCATTTCGTTCCATGCTGTCGTCTCGCTATTGAATAGTGGTGGCGTAAGTAGTACAGTGCGACCGTCTATCCTCACCACAGCGGCGAGTGCCCGACTAGCTGAGCTAAGAAGACACGCCGGAAGATCAGAAATCTCATACATGGTCTAAAATCTCAAAACCTGTTTAGATGATGTCAAACAAACGTCAAAGAATTATTTTGTATACGCAACATAAATTTGCTGTAAAGGACCGCAGTAAACTCAGAACCTTCATTTCCTATTGCGGTAGGTCAATCGTGTGGTACGTCACCGTAGACGTGTGGTAACCAACGAAGATGTCACTTGCCGGTGACTAGTCGATTTCTACGCGACCCTTTTTCAGACATTTTTTGTCAGAGGTTTGGCAAATTTGATTTCAAGCTGCCGATCATTTGGTCCATAAAGAGTGCGTCGCATTCACATTTGTATTTGTGAATTGGGCTAACATGGAAACATCTGGACAGGTCTTGAGGCTTGATTCACTTTGATATAGTCTAGAGTTTGACATGCATGAACCGTCAGTAAAAGGCTCCTTCGTACATGTGGCGAAACTTTTTCAAGGTTAGAACATGCAGCGTTACCCACCTAGTCTCCTTTGTCAAAACCGTACGGGTAAAATGGTTATTTCAAACCAAACGAATTGTACATCGCATAAGAGAAAATGGGAGGTAAAAGCGTTCTGATTGGCTTATATCGAGTTTTTCAAAAGTTCACCATCGATTTTGTGAGTCTGTACTTCTAGTATGTTGCGCTGCGACTGACCAGTCATAAAGACTGGAAATCCAATGTGGCTCAGTTTCGACTATTCACTGTGAACTAGAATCGAACGGAACCTAATGATCTATATAACGCTTGGCAAGTCTAATGTATTCAAAATTTTTTACCTGATTGAGAAATCCTAATCGTGGGGGTTGCTGACTCAAGTTACTATGACGATTACTGTCCGTGTCAGCTCGTGCGGAAAACGACAGCGATACTTGCAAACGAACGTAGCTGAATGGTTAGATGTGTTAAATTGACCATACGTAATGTAAGCTCAGTGTCGCAGTGATTTACACGATTACCTCAAGAGAGCTTGGCTGAATTGAAGTCGCAGAAGTGGCAAGGACGACTGAAAAGTCTATATGGACAAAAAAGCTGCGTTCAGCCGTAAAATATAGTTCGATTTGTGGATACGTTAGTCATTGTAAATCAATGCATTTAAAGCAACTCCAAATGAAAATACACAGGTGCGAAAGAATAAACTAACTAACCATGCGGTACAACAATATACACTATCGAAGAGCTTCAAAAGGTTGCTTCTTGTTATGGCGAAATAGCAAACACCAGCTCTCTAGAAGGGTTATTTCACAAACACGGCTGATCAAACAAACAACACATTCAGACAGTTGCGACTAAAATGGCTTGCAGTGGATGTTCTCCAGTTGGTTGAATTCCACTTCCAAGTGTGAAATCGAACTTCAACCGGAGTGCCACCAGATCAATGTAATAGGGAGCGCGGCATTTACCTTACCTATGCATGTATGCGAACTAATTCAACAAGCAAAGCTCCATCTATTGACGAAATGTAGGTGAGTCGTCAGTCACTGTCATAGTCAGACACCAATACATCAGTGATGCTTGACTGTCGTACGATCGTGAAAAAAGTAAAACAACCTTAACTAAGACGTGAAGGAAAAGGTAGGGATGGGACCTAATTAGTGAAGAAACTGAGCAACAGAATGCACAAACCCTTCCAAACAAGCTATGAGTGAAAATAACTCGTCATCGACAGAATTGCTTCTTTGTGGTTTTCATTGTCCCGCGTTATTGATCTCATTTAGTTCGTAGGTAACCCGACCGAGCGAAGACAACATTCACGTCATTGAAGGCAACGGTCTGGTAGACGACTGGCCGGCGTCCTTCAGTACATGGCTAGACAATCCAAGTCTGGGCACATAAATATTGAACAAATATACTCGCTTGACACTCGCCGCCAAATATTCGTTTCCTAACCTCGAAGTTTTTCAATCGTTGGTATCATCTGACGTGAAAAATCACGTGCAGACATCAATGGCCAAATATTGTTTGCATTTTCTATTCTGAGTGGCAAACGTTCACAGCCGTAAAGTAGCATGGCTCCTTCAGTCCTCAGAGAATGTCTGTCGTTAGATACGTCCAAGATTAGCCAATACAACTCTAGCCTAGGACATACAAGCTCTAATTTAATCACCCATATTTCCTACGTACACTAGCTGACCAACCTCCATAACTTCATTATCCGACATTAAACATACGTTGCCAAACCAGTCTTGCCGATGTACTTTGGGGTTACGCAGTGTTACGAGGAAGTTCGCAATAATCGAAACATGTCTAACGTTGTCTGCGCTGTCAAAGCCACTCGACACTTAATACGAAATCTAACGTGTTAAATACTGTTCAAATCACTGGCCAAGGTTTTCATCACACACAACAACGTTTCCGGCCAACCATTTACTTTGGTTCCATCTCACTTACCCAGTAATTAGTACACAGGAAGTGACGAAGTTACTGTAAGCTAACCTTGAATAGCAGGACATTGAAGTAGACAACACGGAGCACTTGCGGTTTTTTGAATTTCATTTTGCTGATCTCCTGTAAATGGTACATCAGACCACACTGTACATTTTTGTTTGAATTGACGAAAAATAGTGACACAATATTTTTAAACAAAATCTGCTCTTCGCACGTGTCAGTCCTCTCCACAGTGCCGATGATTGGCAGGCAGTTAACATGTTCCATTGTTGGAGTAAATTTCAGCTATAGTGCTTCGCATCAACAACTACACTTGGGACACTACGAATATCTACCCAATACCGTTGGTCACCTCATGAATATTGTTCAGCCTCGGTGAGTCCAGTCCACGAATACACTCGTTATTTTGTATCCAGATTCATTGTAGTTCATTCATTGTTCTTCCCAGCACACGTTGCTCAATTAACACTGATGGGCAAAAACAAACTGGGACAGTTAGTATCGGTTACACGTGGGTTAACAGGCGAAGCTCTCATACATGCGGCACACGTTTTTTTAATATCTACTTGCCCTGAATGAATGAAGCAGTCTGTTACTGTTGTCAATGCTTGCGTCTCGGTATGGATAGACCATATGAACTTCGCGGAATGTCGTCCATTCGTCCAGTCACTGGACTCCATTGGGTTCGAAAGGTTGATAATCAGGAGCCACAGGTTAACGATCTGTTAGCGCGCGGCTGATGACGCACGAATTCACCACAGGAAATTACGAGACAGTAGGCATGCACAAACTTAGGTGCGAACCATTCAATGATGGCATGACAACTCCCACAACATAAATTGATGGAGATTTAGTACATGCCCTAGTCTGCTCAAATGGAATTAGTGGGTTGGTCATTCCGGTCCACACTAGCAACTGGTTGGTCTGTATGGATTTACTGCAAGAGCATTGACAGCGACGTGATATGTCAAAACATGTCCGTGACATCGTGTTACGCTTAATTCATTGGCTAAAAGCACTGGCCACTGCCACTGTTCATCCCTAATGACACTACATTTCAGGTGGCAGGCTCGGCCTAAACATGAAAAAGGACACGGCCCTCACTTTCAATCACCAAAATGACATGCTCTGACTACCATTCACTCCTAGATTGAGCAGTGTTTGCAAGAACCCGCCTCAAGTCATTGCTGCGCACGTCTGGAGTATTGCACGTTTGGGCCAGAGAAAAGTAGACTGGATGATTGAACGACGTTCAGCTAACAGATCGATATGGAAAACCATACTAACAACAATGTGTTTTATCCATCATTGATGTGTCAATATGTAGCCGGCGAACACATGCAAAGGTGCGGCGAGTTACGAGCCGTATTCCTGCCATAATGGGGACCAGTCAGTAAACTGTTATCGACCACCCGTCCTTTTCTTGTCCAGGAATATGAGATGAACAGAACTCTGTGTTAGCCAAAGATACAATTCCTAAAACATTTTCGAGTGGTTCGAGGTTAACGTTGTGGCTGATTTTGATGGTGATCGATTCAATCGCTTAGACGTTACGGGATTCCGGCACCTTTTGTCCGAGAACGGTGAAAGTAGTCGCCATGGCTTCAACCTCGGCGTCTCGGTCTTGTCATGTACTTTTGTCGCCGTCTTCAATTGCGCAGTGTGGAAAACGCTCAGTTTGGTTGCCGCAGCTACAGTTTCAATCAAATGGCGAAATGGCCAAGTGTACACGAATGACCGTGACGAAAGTTCATTCCAGAAGGTGGAAAAAGACAAACGATGGAGTGGTCGTACTGAGGACGCCATGTCGTGTTCATGTGGGCACACTACAACGTCAGGTCCAGGGGATATCAATGGGCACCGGAGATGTATCTCCCTCAAGTATGTCAATTTCCGTTGAATCCAGATGATGCCTATCGAAAACCGCAACCATGAGAGAATTATACGTCACAGCTGTAACTCAATTTCGGATCTCACAAAATGTTGCGCCTTGGTACGTGCATTTTGGCTAACGATCCACTTGGCACAACATGAGCGCTTTTTTATCCGACAGAAACGTATTTATTAGGAAACCATAGGTAATATTAGAGTACTTCTCTGGTTCCTGGCGCTTAGGACTACTGATACACCGATCAGTCTTCACGTATTATCGGACGCCGTCTGACAACAAATAGACTGGAACAGTTGACACTGTAGATCCAGAGCATGACTGTCCTCCTGAATCGTGTAGTGGACGAAAACACGGTGATTTTATACGAATGCAACCAAAAAACGGAAGGGTATCGCATCGTACAACAGTATGAGCAGAAGAGCTAGTACAACAATACTTACCAAATGTAGACAAAACCGATAATACAATGAAAGAAATCACCCCCAAGTGTATTCATACTGACTGTGTCGTTCAACGGTGTACAGGATACTGTGACCAATCGGTCCAAACTGTGAGAGACGTTTATGCTGTCGTGAGAGACGACAACACGAACAATAACGCGTATTCGTCAAAGGTCTGTCGTCATGACGACCAACAGAAAGCAGAAGACACGCACGTGAATATGAGGCGTTTACGGATTGAGAATCGTTCTCATCATGCCTGTCCCGTACGAGTTAACCTTGTTCAACGACACATACTTGCGTATGTGCTCAAATACAATGATCCTTCATCAGTTAATATGTAACTCTTGCCAAAGCCTATTTGAAGAGACGTCATACTGGATATTCAACAAAATGAACGAACAGTGCAAAGCCGACATTTCGAATTAATCCCGCTTACACGGACGCCAGATCACGAATGATGGTATCATCCGTACATACTCCTAAGGTTCCGCCCGTCAAACAGAAGACTGGTGAAATGAATGTACTACGGCCTCAGTAACTTTCCTGTGTCGCACGCTGAATCGAGCTGTAAGTACAACAAATGCGAACATCCAGGAAGGCTCAACTCGTCATTCATTTTTCCCCACCAAAAACGGCAATTTTCGATGTATGGAGTTGAAGCCGGTCAAAATATCAGCCCAGGTTACCTTAGTATCATCCATTTACACACCCCTTTTGTAAAGTGTAATGGCTGACGGATGACACCGCCTGTTCATCTTCCGAGTTCGTCAAGTTGTCTTCGAACACTGGGTCAAACGGGGATACCCTTACAATGCCATTTTATTATAAATATATTTATCCGGTGAAATTAAACCATAAGTTGCAACTGTACATATAAAGTAACTGTTTAAACTCGATCGACGACGCCTGAATGTCTACGTAACTGGGCTCAACATAATCACGGAAGTGGCCAACGTCTCCTGCAATGTCATGTTGACAAATAAGAACGGAACACGGAGAGACGTGGTTTGTCCAGTCAAGACGAACCTTTTGATTACATTTACATAAACAGAGGAATGCTTCGACTACTTCCATTTGACGGGGTTTATTATGTTGGTCAGCCACTTGGCCAGTAAATTTTATGGAGAGTTCTACAGTTGGTCTGAATAGAGAATGAACGCGACTGATTTTTTATTCGACGTACATTCAATCATCAGAAGACATGAATAGGGGCTAATACTTTCAACCATACATGTTACACCGAACGAGGAAACTTCGTGCCTTAAATTGAACAACAGTCAAACTTTAATGGGAACGGTCGTATTCAGATGGACTTCCCAGGCAGCATCCTTCAAAACGAACCAGGATATACTGGACTTTTGCACACACACGTTAGGGTTTATCAGCGATGCGCATTTTTACCACGACCCGTGTTCACATAAGGCAACCGCACTGATTACTGGCACGACTGTGCTACTACGTTTAAACCCTCAAACACTTCCACTTTTGAGTGGTTTGAGTTGTCCGATCGTTTAACTAGGAGACATTTTCTGCCTGTTATTTCTAACCGATAACTCTGTGACTGACAATTCGCAGTCAAGTGGAAGACTCCAATATTATTAAGTCGGCCGAACGACAGTTCACTTTGTTGATATGACCAAACGTGAGCGATGTTCAAATCAATTTTACGCCACTTGGGTCAACTCTATAAGACCTATTTTTGTGGTGGCTAGGTGATCTAAACCGATTCGACTACTGTTGTTGTTCAAGTGTTCTAGTGTTAAACACCAAAATGTTTCGCGAAAGGTTTATTTTGTTATTCCCATCCAAGTACTTTAAGCCTAAAGTAAAAATTGATGGCAACTTGGAGAAAAATGAACAATATATGAAAACGAGGTAGAAAGTCAGTACAAAAAAGAAGTATACAATTAGAACACTGATGAAACCCACCTTCACCGGGAATACAACGAGGGAAAGGATAAAAACTATGCCGGAGTCTGTTCACAAAGTAAACCGGAACGTCGAAAATTTAACACGGATTAAAACTGGACCAAAAGAGTCATCCAAAAGTATGGGAAGAGTCACGAATAAAAATGTTCCGATCAGGACCAAGTTATGACGAGTTATGCATTAGTACAAAACATGAGACGGGAACGCATAATATCGGTCACTAATGTGTTCAACATGATATTTTGAGAAGCGTGTCGTAGATCGACTACAAGAGTACCCGGTTGGCCGATACGTTTGTCCACAGCTATTTTCCATGAATGCGCCAGCTTGGACCACGGTGCGAGACAGCTGGCATACAAACTGTATTCGTTTCCTTCTGTTTCCGAATCCCGTATCACGATGGTGACCAATCGAGGTTTGTCGACCAATGAATCGGGACCCGTACAGAGATCACTTTTGAGTATTACTAATTCCTTGTTTGACCGCTTCTTACCCGATTGTGGACTGAGAGGACAAGATGACTATTTGATAAGAGGGAGAAAAACACAAATGTGTCAAACATATTCTGTTTTGATCTAGGTCTTTTAAAGCGTGTTTGGAAATATGATCATGTTATACTAAAAGGGACCCCACGCTGACGGCACCCCCTTTCTTTCATGATGGAACCCATCACGTGTCGCGTACTGGGCTACCCAATACAGAGAAAAATCAGAACAGGAATCTGAACAGCACTAAGCAATCCCAATTTGTTGGAAAAACAGCACCCTTATGCAGAGGAACAACAGTATTTACGACTGCTATTATGCGAAAGGCGTCTTCACGTTTTGATTGACTAGCTTGTTGCTGTGTTTTTTCCACGAACTTGCATCTAGTAACTCGGCTGCTTGAAATAGATGCGTATCCAACAGCTAATCACCATCTATGATTGGTTGGCGCCAGTCTGACCATAATTCCATATGCAATAGCTTATGCGCGAACACTGATTAGCTGAACCTTCTCCATTCAGGAAACCGCTTCAGTTCAAACTCATTACATCACGGAGACATGTTTGTTGCTTCATACGTACGCGTCATTGAGCTACTAAGCTGAGCGGTGTTCAGGATGAATTGGGACCAGTGTACTTAGAAGCCGTTCGATGTACCTAATCTGAATTTTGACTGCCGTTGTGGCGCAGCTGGCGTCCATGCTGACATCAGGTAAGGCTCAGTTCAGTCTGTAAATCATGAAACACGTACAACGATAGTTTATGTGGAGCTGCCATCTAATGAAATAAGATACTGAAGATCAGAGGTAAAATACAGGTTAGAACTCTTTACACAGAACGGCGTGCTAGGGAAGTGTTACAAAACCGTGAACGACAATCCCCAGGGAAGGCAGAAATTAAACTACCGGACACTACGTGTCTGTACAGTTGGCTTTCATTCCCTTTACGAGGGCGGATAAACATGAAAATCGCCGAACGAATGAATCACACGTACTTCCAACGCTCACACCTACGAAAGTTAATCGTACAATTTTGAAGGAAACCCATTAGCGGAGAGCTGGAGTTCGCAGGGGTATGTTTGCCGATTGAAAACATGTCATTTCAAGTTATGCTTATGTATCAATAACTTCAATACATACAAGCTCCCTCGTCGCATGCGATGTTCGTAGAACTGGTGATCGACCGGATGAGAGCATTGTCTCGTAACGTGAAAGGTAGCTGGTTAGATTCCCGTTCAGACTATCTCTACCTGGTGTGTCTGAACAAGGACAAATCCGGTTGTGAAGTGTCAGTTCAGGGCTGGGCACCAAGATATTTGATAAATGTCTTCCCAAGTCTTACGGAATGTAGGGCGCACTTAGATTTTGACCAACATGAGGAAAATAACACTAACACGCAAAAGTGACTCACTTGAAACAGTGAGTGCATTCTGCTTCAGATCTGAACTGTCATAGTAAGGGAGTGCAGTTTTTTTTTGTTCAAAACCGCGTTCTTCCTCGAGAAAACGATTTTTGCCAATCAGAACGAGCTGAAATGTCGTGAACAGGCAACTTTCGGCCTTTTTACCCATTCCATCCTTATTCTGCTATGCTTATTGATGCCTTCGTGGCCTTAGCTACTATTTTTGGCAACTGCCCTTCGATTTTCTGATCCGAGAATGTTTTTAGTTCACTACGTGCCATATAAATATCCTGTAATTTTCTCGTTGATGCACGCATTGTTGGAGTGGAACAAAATTGCTTTTTGCACCTTTCTTTCGGTTTGCTGTGGGAGAAATTAATGAGGGCAGTCGCGTTACACTCGGGACCAACACTGCCCGTGTTAATTATTGCGGGGAGAATCCGATTTCTATCAAGCGCATTATTATGCCGTGGACGAACCGGCGTGTTATTTCGAGGGTTTACAGCAGTCATCAATCGGTAATAGTTACCCTGAGTGTGAATTATGGGAGTCATCGTTGCAGACACATCAACATATACGTCCGGTTCCGATAAGGTACCAAACATGATAGGTAGTTCGAACCAATCACGATCTACGGCTCCAGATACATTGTGTATCGGTTTCGGGCAACTTGTGCAACCATTCACAATGTATTCCACTAGTGTCAGAGGGGCGCTTAATCCTTGGAGCAGTCTGTGTACAAGGGTTCAAATCAAAGTGAAATTCAATGGAACACGGTTCATTGACGAAACTGCCTTGTAGCGACCACACAGTATGCAGTCCAGCTGCAAATATCGCCTACACTAAACTGTGCGCGCTTCTCAAAATACTTCCATGATCTTGAACTCATTATTTTGTCCATATCCTCCGCGTGAGCTTTTCACTCGGCATCCTCAAAACTGGTTGAAATCGACACTGAGCCGGAGTTAGAAGAGCATGGTCCTAAGGCCATCACAATCGAGTTCGTCAAAGAAAACGTCAACAGCGGCTCCAGGGTAGGTCTGTTAAGTTGTTTTTCTGATTTTGCTCTGTTATGTGTGCGTGCATATGAAGATAAACAGTGATTTACAGCGCGTACGCTGAACGAGAGTGCCAAAACAGAACCCTGTGAACTACAGAAAAAGACCTCAAAAACACCTGCTCCCATGTTTGTACGTTGGGGTGTGCGGGTTGAACAGTATGACCCACAGAGTTAGCTGGACTTGGCCTGTAGTCTGCGGGAGGAAACTGAATTTTGAGGTTAAACAACTGACACAGAAAAGGTTCCTGGTATGCTAAAAATGGTTGAAAATTCACGCAAAAAAGAGAAATGAACAGAACCGTTTCGACACACATTTTCGGTTGAAACAAACAAGCAAAATCAAACAGATTAAAGAACGAGGTGATTGGATAATGAGCAAACACAGCTTCGTTGTCATTAGGATTGCAAATGAAATAGGTGCTGAACAGTTCGTTGAGAGGGAGGCCCAAATGTTTTATGAGCTGGATGGCTGTGCTTGACCATAGCAGCTCGAGCGTTCGTAAGAACAGTTCTCGAACGCACGAATACGGGTGACGTAGTAATGAGATGTGAAACAATTCAATAGTCAAGCCAAAGCGCGCTCGAAAGCAAAAGTTGGAGTGACCAACATAGCCGTGTATCGGTCAGCCTCAAACGTAATCTTGCACACTGTCTGACCATCGGAACAGATTTATACGTGTGAAAGAACACAAGCGGAATTAAGACAATCAGTACCAAAGCCTATTCGGAGAAATTCTTGGACAGAAATATCTAGGAATGAAAAACAGGGACCTCTAGTGGACACTGCTACTAAGAAAAGAATACGCTCCACCGTATCATTTAAATGAAACTTAGTGGAGAGGTTGCTAACATGATAAACCACTGGAAAGGTTGACAGGATTTATTACGTGACTACATCTACAGTGAAATTCCACGCAAAGTGGTCCAAGCCACTTTGTGTAAACAAATAATATGCCTAACAATGTCCCATCATGTCTAATCTACTCCCGTGGTTTACCGTACAAAGGTCACACTGTTGGTTAAGTATGGAAAGAATTTGTAAACACTGCCCTGCTCCGTGACGACGAACGATATTAATTCGCCCACCCCAACCGCCATTCAAACACTCTGGTTCCTACCGCATTATTGTGAAAGGCTGAATGTCGTAATCTAGATTGCACGAAAATTACACTTATTCCCCTTGTACGCCTACATCAACGAGACACTATATAGATAACTTAAACCGCCTGGAACCGAAACATTCCACATGAGATTTCCTAAAACATACGAAAACGGCGTCACTTTCCGATCACAATATTGACCATGCACAGCTCTTCATATCACAAAGTTGCTCGTTGGCTTGTGAGGGTGTTCGATCCGGTGCACAAGATTTTACCACCCTCTTGTGTTAAAGATACTTTTGATTTGGTGAACACTTTGGAAAATGTTTCAGTGAGTGTAACAACAATGCTTTCTATGGACGTTGAACAACTTTTCACCAATGTCCCTTTACATGAAACCGCCGAATTTTTATGACTTTATTCTACAGCAAAACATTTCTAACACAATTCTTCTTATGCATAGAAAATAGACGATTTGCATTCGAAAGATCAGATTTCAGGCAAGTTGATAGAGTAATTATGGGCAGCCCTCTCAGTTCAACAATTGCTGACTTTTTTTCAAGAATGATAGAAAGATCACCCTCAAACCACATCGACACAACTGTACTTTACAAATGCTACGTTGATGACATTTTAAGTTCTACTAGCCATGGTCACCTTAGCAAGCTGTATGTTATGAATTCTTTATGTCCTTCTTGTACCTTGCAGCTCGGTTGTTTGTTTGCAAGGTGTAGGCACCTTGATGTTGAATGTTTGAATATGGACGTAGTCACTTTCATTAGTTTCTTTCTTTACAGAGTTTGCTGTTTCTTCATGGTTGTGTGACAGTTAAGCATTAACGTGAACCACTGATGTATTGCTGTCTATGATGATGATCTTGTACCTTACTCTTGAGATGGAATCCAACAATAACCTACTATTTCCAGACGTTTTACTCACTTAGCCTGATCAATCTATTTATTCTACTTGTTTTGCCCCGAATTGGTTCAAGCGTTATTCACTCCAGCCTGCCGAATTTGTGCGGTTGATACGCCAGCTTTTGAACAGCAGTCCTTAATGGAGACACTTCTTGCTAGTGGATAACCGTGAAAGTTTACTGGCATTCTTAGCAAACCGGAGCATGTCAAAAAGGTTTGTGTACACCGTCCCCGAAAAGTATGTTTTTTCATACAGTTGCAATTTCGAGGAGATCGTCTGACAAACGTAGGCATAAGCTTTAGCTAAACAATCATTCTGGTGAGCATCTGGGTGAATCCAAACGTTGTCCGATCTCTCATATTGTCTATCAGTCCGTTTGTAGTCGCAATGATATTCACAGTGGCAGAACGGATCGATGCTTTCGTCAGCAAATATCGGAATATACCTCCAAGTGACTGATCAATTCTGTAAAGCAAGACACCAGCACGACTGAAGAAAAAACAACGCAATCCATCATCGTCGAGTGCCCAGCTAATCCAGACGATTCGCCACGATGAACAAGATCCACTCATTCAGTAAATAGTCACGTAACTAGAATCAAAACTTTCCCCTATCAGTGAAGCCCTACTGATCAGATATCGAACATCAGTTCTGTGTTCAGTAAATACCAACTCAGGCTACAAAACCAAATAACAACTCAAGAAACTAGCAGTGCCAAATTGGAAACAGACTAACACACTCCTGATTTGCAAAAGAAATCATGTGCGTAACAAACTATTTGTACAGTATTCGGCCGTGTAGGTTAAAAACTAAATTCAACAGAGACCAAAAATTTAAGAGACGACTCGTAGTTATCAACGAAAACCAGAAATACATTGTTGACCTTCATAAACTTGCGACTGATAACCTTCACTCAACAACTTCCATTCCAGTTCTAAGCTACCCTCCATTTTCAATTCAAGTTCCAATTTGTGCATCACAAAATGTTTGCTGTCACGCAAAACTCAAAGCCACATATGCACTCGAAGTGTCAGACTGTTCAAACCCACACAGTAGCGGTCGAGACACACGGGTGTGAACCGATGACAATAGTATCACTAGCTAGGCACTGTTACTCCTGATAGATGGAGTAAAGAATAAGTACAAACGTCTACAGAATAGAAACGAAGAGAAAGTTTACAAAACAATGGACCTTCAGAAGAGAGAGAGAGAAAGAAAGAAAGAACTATCAACCTTGCAAATACAGACTGGACATTGACTGCGACACTGCCACGGCAAATTGCTCACAACCAGCAGTACCAGTCGTTGTGAACTCCCTAACCAAGTAGACAGCAACTACTAGCCTTAATCGGTCGGACGGTCAAGGCTTTGTTAGCCCGTTACCACACCGTCGCCCGAACGTACCGAGGATCTTTCCAACAACCAGCAGCTACGAAGAACAATGTGCGGTATGGCAGACGTTCTGTTGTCACATGGAGTGCGTCACCCAACCAGCGAAGACAGTGTATCTTCAACGTCCAGGTTGCCGGTCGCGAACTTGAACAATTCCGAAATACGCGCTGATTAACTGTCGCATTGCACATACTTAGCTGAATCAAGGTGTTGGCTAACTGACAGAGACAACGATGGTCGAACACCGAGATTCTAGATGCACCTTTTACATGAATGGACCAGATATCTAAACAATAGATGGAAACTGGGCGCACAAACACGCATTATAAACTCTGCCTCTGATCAACAGATGAGCGTCTTCGCAACGCCATAAGTGACGACAGTTGGTGAACGCAATGGGTATTCGCTATCCCTATGGATTAATCGGTTTAGCTCATCTGGCGCATTGAGGTGTTAGACCAAACGAACCTGACAGTCACTGGCCACCAGCTTATCCAACATTCTCACAAAAGGCATCCGAGACTGTCAGCGCGCTAATTGGATTTAAACTTTGAATGAAAACACATCCATCCTTTCCATATCAGAATCCCAGACAAGTACTTTGAGTTTGACTAGAGAATGAGTTAAACGGGACAGTTGATTCACTGTAACGTATTGTGCGATAAATGATTCGTTTTCTTCCCTGAGCTTATTCTATGCATGCATCTTACTCGGACAGCCTTGCTACTTGCAAGGCTCAATGCCCGAATAGCAGTCTGCAATCCATTGCATAGCCAGATCGGCAAGTTGCCTGCCAAGTAGAACAGTGTCAGGTGTGTCTATACAAAATCGCTGCACGAAGATGCAGAATTCGACGTGTGGTTCAGCCGGCCAGGTCACGAGACAAAGTGAGTACAGTGCAATCCTGGCACATCATCAAACGGACATGTGTGCCTGAGACCAACTCCAAGATAACGCTGATGATTTACAACCACAGCCCCGAAGTTCACACTAGTGAATATTATAAACAATCACCATAGTTACGTAAAGAGAAGTCAAGACGTGCTTTACACACACGTACGCAACTCGAAAATCCGTTTTGAGGTCAGGTAAAGTTATCGCAAGCTTCCCCCAATTATAATAGGAAACTGGCCCGACGTCATTTATTTCAGTTGTTTCTCGCAAAAATTCACGATGTATATTCTCCTTTTGTCCTTCTGCTGAGGTTTATTGCGTAAAGCACACAAAACACCTACATACATTTCTTGTGCTCCCGGGAGATTTACGTCAGTTTTACTAAGGTTTTTTTGGCGTTTTTGCAAGAAGCATCATTATCCGAAAAAATCCGTATCTGCAATGGGCCATTCAGGTGGTTCACAGGGTTTCAAAATAAATGGAACGGAGATCCACAAGGATGCAGTTATGATCTCGCGCAACGTGTCCCCTGAACACGGGCGAAACCTTGTTGAGTTCAAATGAACTTTTTTTTCATGCCATAAGGCCGTGAAAGAAGCTCCATACTGAAAGGTGCACATTTTTCATGAGAATGACTCGATGAAGAGTACAATTGCATGTACTACACTTTGAGTTTCTGGGTATCATTTTGGTACGTCATATCAAGTATAGAATATGGAGAAGAAGGTAACGAAATCGGACGGACAGTTTACGGTTAAAGCAAACAGATCTTCGTAGCATGGTTGTTACCAAGGTAACGGATTGTGACAGAGGTAATTGTGAAGATACAGAAGGGGGTGAAGGTTTTCCATCTTTACCGCCTGCGTATTTCGAAGTAAGTATAGATTCTCTGGTGTAGAACGGATGCGCAACGTTTCACCCAAACTGATTGGGAGGTGACAGATTAACACGAGTCGAGTGCAGCGCCGAAGTAGACTGCATGTGGTTGAATGCATGCTCGGCATGCTCAAACTTATTTTTGACACACATAGTAGTGTGTTCTTTGAACCAGTGAAGTAACTGGTTCTCTATTTCGCTGATGCACTATTTTCTACAAAATAAACCCACATCGATTTTGACACCCACTAGTTGACATGAAGGGGAAGGCCGACTGCGATGCACACGTCGCATTATTCATGCCCGACAAGCTAAATAAGCTAGCCAGAACAAACACGAGACTGTATGGCCAAAGTACAATCACCAATCGATCAATGGTGCCCACAACTCAATCAGACAAAGCCTTATCACCTTGCCCGGCAAATAGCCAGACAGACAAGTAGATTACCATAACGGGGGCACACCAACTCATCAGTAAGAGCTTGTTGTGCATGTGTACCTATGTGTGGTAACCCATTGAGGGCATAGTAAGCAAACTCGTCAAACGATTTCCGCGTTCAGGAGGGTAAAATTCACACAATACCGGTGTAAAAGCTAGCTTCAGTTTTGGAGGTCGTCGTGTACATTTTAGAGTAAACGGTGAGCTGTCATCTGCCCATTCGTAAAAATTCGCACGTACAAGGGGATTTGACATGAAAAGGGATTAGCATCCTGACGAATAAAACCGGCATCCACATGGTGGGACAGACTACCTTTGATTGGTCTGTGTTGAAAGTGTGCGTATCTATTCTCACAAAGCGTATTCTTAACAAGTTACTGAGACCAGTGCTTTTAAGTGGTAATCGGAGAAAAACATTCTATCATTGGGGGAAGGAAACGATTCCGTTTAGGCTTGTAGGAGTTTCCTGAACATGTTCACGAAGTCTGTAGTATATTCACCAACCATCAATATGGTCCATATTGTTGTTAATGCTGTTGACAAACTTTTACTCGATAAAAATCTCGTCTAGCTCCATGTTCACAACAATTCTGTAGGGAATGGGCCCAAAGTTTTGGAAATGAACATACTAACCAACCGATGTGTGTTTACTGTGGACTGAATGTTCGGTTGATCTATCGGGTCTTCGACGAAGGTAAGCAGTTAGAAGAATTTCGTGTCGGTGATAAAATTATTACATAGTTTTCAAGACAATAATTTAGGCGCCAAAACTGAGCAAGAGGTTGTGTCAGACATAAGTCGTAAATAACAAGACTGGTAACGGTCCATTTGAAATGTCGTTTCACATGCACCTTACAAATTTTGACCTCCAGTAACCGAATACACACAGAGCGCTTCATGTTTGGATTACATTCACATGCAGGATTTGACCCACAGTACCAGGCTGAACGGTATGGTTTAAACCAATTTCAGCGTATTTGGGTTCAAAGTCAACCTTGACCACGCTGAAAGAAGTCACGTGCAATCACAGGCGACCGTTACAGTCTGGTTAAACTTGGTGATGATGGCGGTCGTTTGGAAAGGTCAGAAGGCATAGTTCAACAACCACATCCTGGTATCCAAATTCAACTGGAATCAAACACAGCTAATTCGAGTTCGGCTTACATGGTTACTAACAACGCAGTGGTCTCAGTGAGTGTGAACACAATACACGGAGGGCGGTTACTTACGAAATTCACAGTGTTGTCTTTTACGATATCAGAGTTTATCGCAAGCAGCAGAACGGAATTCAATTTCGAATCAACGATAACAGTAGCCTTCCACTTAACGTTTATTTGACAACCGGCCAGGTTCCGAGTTATATTCAATAATGCTGACATTCGGATTGTGGTCTACGTGTTTCGTAGAATTCTAGGACTAAATATAACTGATCTGATCGAGGACCGCTAGTAGCCTCTGAACGAATGAACAGTAGCCCAGTGATAATTTAGCCTTATTTGACACCCCTTGACAGTAACTCAGGCAAACTATACCGTTCGCCCAAGTAGAACAATTGGACAATATTCATTCAACGGAGCAGAAACAGCCAAACTGTGTGTAGTGATGGAGTCATCTTTGATTAAACAATCGCACCTATTAGTTGGTATCACTACTACTGATTAACATAGTGCGCAAATAAATCCATTATAAAACTATCTGTGAAGGCGAACGGAGACATAACACAAAATGGGCATCTCTTGCTTTTATACAATACTATCCTATGACATGTGGACGCCGATATGTAGCGAAACTTAGGCAGTAGTCACAGCAGCTGGGGCTCGAAAATGCAACCGGCGACTGGTGGTTCGTGTCCATATTGAATAAGATACGTTGACAGCTGCACAAGGTAAACCGTCACACGGAGATCCTAGCCGAAACTCTTTTAACGTAAGCGTGGTAATTTAGTTCGGCGATGACCACCGTTAAAGGCTGTTCGCTCACGGTAATTCAGTGATAGGAAAGTTCGACTGTCAATTTCGAGGTCAGGAGTTCGAGTCCGAGTGTTACGACGTTTTCTGTCTAGGTTTGAGCACCTTCGCAACATCCAGCCCACAGATGACCTTTTGTGTGAAATGACAACGAATGTTTTGTTGTGTAAAAGCCAGAGACGCAAAATTAGATTAACTAAACAGACGCAATAGTAACTATTGGGAAGATTGACATCTAAGCTTGCATTTAACAAAGCGCATTCAGAAAGAGAAGTTGTGAAATCAAACGATTAAGTTCTTCGCTCCATAGGTTGAACTGTCAGCCCGCTGCTTTCGTTAATCTAATGGAACATCGCCAGTGATACTCCTTACTTTCAGTGTCGTAACAATTAAACCAGCAGAACATCGGGAATTGGATGGAAACAGTCACCTTCATACCTGGTTTCCCACAAAATTACTTGCATAGTCTCATCGTAGCAGAAGCGTCATCAGCAATATAGTACAAATGATTGCGTAAATTTGCTGAACACAACTTTAAACAATGCTTTTATAAAATAAAACTGCAGTATAGAATGTTTGTTTGACATAGTTATTAGACCACACATAGCACACCTAACACGCCTAGTGTTATAATGTGTACGGAAGTGCATACACGAAGTTGATTGACCGTATTGTACGTCCCCTTCGAAAGACTCCGAAGTATCTTTACAACACGCAATTACTGATGGTAACATTAGTCTCACACAACTCGGGGCCGAAAAAAAACCCGTATGTTTTACAGTTAGAAGAAGTAAAGGGCAGAATCTGCACACTGTATAAGTGCTGAAAAGTTTAACCAGAATAGGGACGGAAGCAAAAAGACTTCGTTTATCCCCAGAAGGCATCCGTTTGCTCTGCCAAAGGTTGGCTTCGATCAATCACTACTGCTGTGAGGTTTGAAACCGCCACGCCTCAGTAAACGTGTTACCAAAAAACGAACATTTAATAGTGCCTTATCCAACTTCAATCTTTCCTGACATACCATACACCACCAGCTCGTCAAAACTGACCGCGTTTTATCAGCATTACCACTGAAGCGCGGATACGATATAAGTCTACTTAACATTTAACGTGTAAGCGCCGTAGAACGCGACTGCGTGCGACATGCACGCAGATTGAGTAAACGTTGGGGGCAACCTTGGTGACTGGTTAATTGCATACTTTATCTGCGTTTCCTGTTTAGTGTGTGAATTTGGAACGGTGGTTATGTCACATGCAAATGGGACTATTAAGTTAATCAGATACCTCTGCGAGGTAAAAAAATCCCCAGAAGGATCGCAAACACAAATGAACACGAATCCCAACTTCACCACATACCCATTCCAGATGAAGCTTCCTTAATATACGGGTCGGACAGCAACTCTTAGAACCTGATCGTTCAACCAAAGAACAACATAGCCGCCATCGTAGTAGGCCAATACTTCATGCACTGGAGCTGCAAAGAGTGCTTCAAAATACTGGGAAGAGCGGAAGATGCTGTCTAGCACCTAGGCTTCTTGGAAACTATCAAACGGTACTTCACGGACAGCACAATTCGAAATGTGTGTACTGTTTATCGTAAAAGTATCACAACTGCGTTAATTACCATGAAATAGCAGGTCGCATGTGTGTTACATTTCACAGTTCTCGACGAAATCATAAATAGTGCTGAAACAGGCATACCATCTTTGTTACTGGCAAGACATTTCTTCTCGTGAAAGGCCGAGTGTACAATGGAACTATACGGAACGTCTTCCAGTAAAGTGCAAAGTCAGATTAATTCATGCTGAGAATACTCATACTTCCTCCACCTTCGACCAACAGTGCTACCGAGGCTTCTGTAATAACAACGACTAAGTGTTTTCGAAGTCAGCAGATATTGCGGACCATCTAATGTCGTTCTCTCGCTTCACAAACGTTGCTGATTCGGACATATCTTAAGTGTGTTAATTCACCGCTCATCGCTTTGCTGTTTACGTGTGTTGAATTAGGCTGCAGGTGACAACCGAGTGGCCAGTTTAAGAACTGAGCTTGATACATGAAAACTTTGAAGTCAAAACATACTCTAGTAAGAAGTTTTCGGTGCCCAGAAAGACCTGAAGAAGCCACACTGTCAGACTTAGTCAACCACCGTGATGACCAACGCTCACGCGGTACCTAAATTGTTTCTCGGGCCACCATTCGCTTTCTTCCACCTCTCGGATTTCTATCACTTCACGTTTTCTACCTCCGTTTTCCGTCTCCCTAATGCCGGCCATTCAGTCACGTAAATAGACAAGAGTGGATGATATAACCTAAACCCAAATCTATAGCTTAAAAATCATTTTAGTCACCACTATACCACCTCCAATCCACACTCCAAAACAGTTTAATGACAACTCTAATGCGCATGGTAGTTCGGAAATAGAGACTCGGGTTGTCTATCGAATTACAGTGAATTCAGGTTCCGGTTAAGTTTGAGCAACCGGAGGTTATCCGAACTACGTGCGGCTTGGCATGTTGTATAGTAGCGAATCCCGTAAGGCGTAAAGGTTGAAAACCTCACTTGTTCTTATCCTATCGATGCAATAACAAATTAGAACTATTCAGTTGCGCCATCCCAAACGTACCTCTTCGAAAAAACTTGGGGCGTCCGGTTCGATTTGGACAGAATTGGTCGCCAGTGCGCTGAGTCTCCCTAGTGTAAGTAGATCAACCCAGTTCTCCAATACACCGTAGGAGGCCCGGCACAAATTCGAATCCGGTCTGTTTGTGGTTTTCAGTTCTTGTTCTTCTATGCTCAGTTTAGCCCACGCCATGACAACCTGGAAGGCGAACACCTGAGAACAAGGAGCCCAAAAAGAAAGAGCGCCAGGACACAAAGCGGTTGATGCCGCGCCCAGACGGAACTGTAAACCGTTGCATGGACAAGAGGAATTGTCACACGTTCGATCCGAAGTGGAAGGACACAGAGTGATCGGTTGTTGTAAGGTGGGTCGATCGGAAAGTTTGCTGGTAGTAAACAATTCTTCATAACGCAGCAGAGTGCTCCATATATGAGCAAAATCGGTTGAATGATCGTTCTGAAAGGTAGGGTAGAGCAGCAAAAGTGTAGATTTTAACACATATGAACCAAAGCAATGAATAAATGTACAGAGCGATAAGAAACTCATGGAACTTTAACCAGGTATCCTGTGGTCGAAGGCGTCCAGGTTGTGTAGACAAACTGGGGAACTACGGCAGTAATAATTGGGTTCATTTGTGACATTTTTGTATCAAACTTATTTTAGATTCAAAAGTCTCATCGCACATACTCACAGTCTGTGAGACTTCGCACAATCCGCTGACTATTGGATTGCCAAGAAGAGGAATTTTTCAGCTACTATATTTACTTGCTATTCTGTAAACCTGTATAGATAGTGTCCTGTAAACAATGAAGAAATGTGGCAAAAAGATGTCTAATCATTTCCTATGGAGTTAACTTGAGTTTGTATGACAAGAACGCGATTTGATGAAACAAACAGCACTTACCACAACCAATGCGGTCCACCATCCTTCACTGTTCGGACAAGTAGAATCAACGCAAGAAGCTTGATACGTACCAAATTTGTGACTAAAGTGCGTCTGAGATGTCACTGTGTCGGTCAATTGGTGTACAAAACTATACAGTTTGTCAGGATTTCGAGTGAAGAGAGAGTATGGAACTATCTCTATGGGTAATCGACCATGCAATGTGAAACCGCATGAACAAAGCAAAGCTTTTGAGGAAGAAGAACTTCGAAGAAGTAGAGGGCGGGATACGGTTGCATCCACGACAGAACATGGGGAAATTTTCACTCCAGACATTATTTCCGCTTGAATATACGGACGCCTGAGGGAGGCTTAGCCAACTGAAATAGAAGATTTTTGAGTGAGAATGCGGGATTCTAAAAAAACGATGAGTTGAGAAGCATTCGCAACAAATAGCACATTCATATCTGTTCTGAACTGCCGTTGCGTTCTTAATCATTCGAGCACATCGAAACCGCGGGTGATACATATGAACGGTGTTGACAGATTGGGTTACATAAGGATTTCATAAACGTATAAACTAAAACAGCACCAGTTGAAGTAAGCGGCGATTCAACCCACGACTGTAAGTCGAGTAGACAAGGAATCGTAAGCAATTGTTGCTACACGCGACAATGTACAACGGGCTAAGGTGTCACAACGAACATAAGCAACAGAAATAACCAAGAACGCATCCAGAGTGAAAAAGAGCGCAAGAACTCAAAACAAGAACACTGTTGACCTTCATTCCGAGCCATATATATATATATATATATATATATATATATATATATATATATATA